>JBBPLP010000303.1:0-28723 GCA_038089875.1 Fistulinella prunicolor
TGGAACTTATGATCCAGGCTAAATCCTACGATATTCATTCATCTGTTAGATGTCGCACCTTTTCTAATCCGTTGCTGGCTCCGAGGGGCAGATATTGGAAATTTCTTCGAAGTTAAATGCTCGAAGTTTGACGGGCTTGGTGCGCTCAAGAGCGCAATCAAAGAGAAAGAATTTGCTTCCATTGATATCACTGGCACTGAGTCTCGCCTGAAGCTATACAAGGCCTCGAGCACAGATGGCGAACTTGGCGAGATTCTTGATAAGAATGGAAAGGGCAAACAGTTGATTGAAGATAAGCCGCTGGGGACGATCTTCGACGATGTTCCTTTCTCAAAGACACCATTTGTTGTGGTGGATTGGGCTGATGAAGGCAAGTAAATTCTTCATGGTACAACTGATACTCACCCATGCTCGCAGAGGTACCCAAGCCACCTTCTCTCTACACTGTTTTATCAGGAATGATGAACAGATTACCAACGCAAACATACGGCAACTACCATATTATCAACGTCGAGGGAGGTACTTACCTGGACATTTCTAGCGACGATAACGTTTCCAGTACGCTTTTCTTTTTCTATCCATCCTTAAATTCCACCGACTACGGCCTAATAGTCGTTGGCCATGAATGTCACAATGGAGCGAATCAAAAAGTACGTATCTCGCAACCATCTCCCTCCTCTCCTATATTTCTTGAAATGACAATCATCCTAAATCCCGGTGATTATAATCTATCAACGGGTGTCTGCCACTCGGGATGCAGTGGATTCTCGAGAGCACCGGTGGAAACAGGACATTCCAAATCAAGTCCGTGGGAACTGGTAAATACCTCTCTGTCGAGGGCTACCCGTCAGGCGGGGCAAAGGCCATCGCTGCGGAATTACCGTATCAGTGGCACGTCTGGGACGAGGTCGGCGTGGACTGCAGGGTGAGGTGAGCTGTTTTTCTTTCTTTCTTGGACTACACGTTTCGTATCACGCTAACTAGCCTTACACATTCTCTTGCGCCCCTTCCCCATTTTTCAATTTCCTCAATCTCGCTTGATCCATCTGACTTACATACATGCTTGGCGCATTGCGCATCTTTCTTTTCTCTTTTCTAAATACCTCGCGATGTGGGTTAGACTCGTTCCAGAGAGAAATACTAATGTATGGCTCTATCTCTCCAACTCCGGCAGTGCAACACCCGGTACCCCTGTCGAGTTGTGGAGTTTTCACTGGGGGAATAATAACAATCAAAGTCAGGTCTGGAGGTTGCAAAGGACGCAGTAGTATGGCGGTGGACTATCTTTACGCCCACTTCGGGATGAATGTAAGAATAGAAATAGAGGTTGGATACCATATTGCATCTAGGAAAGATTGAACAGGCACCGGGTATTAGGGTGATCGCCCACCCAACCCTCCACTATGGCGCATTGTGCCACTCTGCATCGGAGCGACATCATTTGTTTAATATCTGTTTATCCCATCCTCATGGAAAGGCCGGGCTCGAGGAGGCGGCCCAACGAGATGTCTTTCTATGCTGGAAAGACGAATTTAGTTGTCGAGCAACCACGATATGTCCGGTCACAATGTCCGTTCGAGAACCCGGGGAAAGTGCGCTTGTCCGACCAGGAAGAGACGATCGCACATCGTAGGGATCTGCCGCGGTAGTAACAGGAACGCTCAATCATACCAGTTGCCTCACGATTCACCTCGATACCCATTCCTGTCAGTTGGGTGTCACTGGCACGTCCAGCGAACTCGACAAGGTCATTTCATCACCCTTTGGCCGCTGCGTAGTCATACACTGGCAGTGCTTATCAGATTTAGGCAATGAACGCACCTCACACGCACGCTCCGATCGTCACGGACGTGGAAGTAACACTCTGATACGCACCTCTTCCCGTTCGACTCCAACTAGCAGGTTGCTCTACCTTCGTTCTTTGACGAGGACGATCATGTATGCCATTGCGCGATCGGTGTAGTCAAGAGGCATGAAGGGCGCACGTACTTCTCTGACCCTCCGGTGACATCCCAGTTCCGTGCTTCCTCGTTTAAGCGGTCACTGAAACTCCCCGAGCGCACGTTAACAGGGGTCACCGATCGGCCAACTCGAGATTTTACCACGTCGCCCCCGGATCGCTCCGTATTCACGACACGACGAGAAGCTGTTTCGTATTCACTGTGCACATGACCTGAGATGGCGGCACGAGATGAATGGCGACATCGAGAGAAAGCCGCGCAAACCGGCGCAGGTCAACCGGCAACGTTTCGGACCCGTGTCCCTCAATCGCTATAACGACCACTTCGGCCGGCCGATCGTCTTCTCAATCGAGTTATAGAGTCCTTTTTTTTTTGAAAAGCGCGAGTTTATAATATACGTGATCGGTTTTTTGACAGTTGTGACATCGGAGATGAGTGACTGTTTCAAATTGCGCCGTTTCGAGGCGCTCGCCCCACCATCAAAACCGATACGATGACACGGCGAATGCGCACAGGGCATGCACGTTGGACGATTTGTCGTGGGTATCTCAGGCTCTGCGGATCTGACCGGATTCGTCTGTTTCGTTCTGCCGTCTCATGCGGTCAAACCTTCTCCCTTTGCATGACATTATATGTTTCTAATAACTTCATAATCCATACATAGCTAGATCTGATACTACTAACTTGTCAGCTTTCGTCCGCTCGAACCGTCGCGTCCGAGGAATCACGACGCCCCTGATCGTCGGTCTCCCTCCCACTTGTCTACTCATCGATTATATCTCCTCTCCGAATCGTTTACTTGGTCCAGGCTCGCCATATGCACGTCCGAAGATGTAGTTAGTCACTGCGTAGCCAATGAATTCCTTTTGAGTTGAACAAAGGGGGGCGCCGTTGCACCTAATTTACTGCTCTTGGTCATATAATATCACACACAGGTCGTAGATTTTGCAAACAACTCATAATTTACTTCGAAAAGGCATTTATTATCTAATCTGATCGGACTGGTGGACGTCGTTGACATCCTACGTGCCGCACCAACTGTCACAGCACTCACTGGCCTACCGATTTGGGGTGACCTGAAATGGTCCCCCTTGCACACACTCTTTGCAGAAACAAAGGAGAAAGAACGCAATCTAATAATTATTCGGCTACACAACCAAACCCTCTACTGATATCAGCTAATTACGACGACACTATCAGTATAAATAAACATTCTGCGTGTATGAAAAGAAAAGAAAAACAGTTGGCAAGTAGATCCACAGGTGCGTTCCGTGAGTGTCAACACTGGAGTAGGACAGGGAAAAACAAAGACATTTTTTCAAGTGATAGGCATGGACATGGCGCATAGATGGATGAGGATGACAATGGTGATGTGAAAGGCAACTGGTTGACCGTGTGTGGGTTTGTTAAAACAAGAACAAGGACGTGTATATGGTTCCAACAGGTGAAAGAGCGAGAGCGAGCGCGAGATACATTTGGATTGATATGACGAGGGGAGGAACAGTGGGCTGTTCATAAAAGCGACCCCCCTCGTAGATAAATACGATCAGTAAGATTCAAATGACACTGAGCTTTTCGAGGTGGCTGGTTAAGATGCCTTCCCGTACGCCCGAAAGTACAGCCTGAGTGGCTTTCGTATCCTAAAGAAGGGCCGATCAAAACGGTCCGCATAGCCGACGGAATGGAGCAAACACGTACGATGGCAGATGTTTGATGAACGAAAAAGGTACGTGGTTTGGGAGACAAGCGCTTCTGTCATCGAGTGAAGTCATCAATATACGATACGTCAACAAAGCAAGTGAGATGACGACATACATGATATGAGCGGAACTTGTCGCAAAAGTCTGGTGACAAATGACAACGCGTGAGCACCATGGACGACAGATACAAATCAAACCACGTGATCGACGTACACTTGACGACATGTTCGAGATCGTTTGGACGTGAGCCGTAGCTAGACACGTATGACTGCACCTGAACGCCGGACCTGAGCGTCGACTCGACAATGTCCATTTTATTCAAGAATAAAATGATGTTGGCGCGTGCAAGTAAGCGGTTTGAGCAAATCTCTTTCCACAAATTGATCGAGTCTTCCTATAGGGTAATGAGCGACAATCAAAGGAATGAGCACGACGGCGACGAACCAGCCGATTGGTCATTCTGTCCTCGTCAAGCACCTGGTTGAATACAAGTGGGGCAAGAAATATGATTGCCTGAACTGAATATCCCGATTAGCTGAATGCCAAACGGAGAAGCGGAAGGGAAGGGATCGACAAACCATCATCAAAATAGGGTACCCATTGATGTCTCGATCCACGGCTACCGCCTACGTCATAAATGTACCATTCCGAACCTGATAACCGAATGAGCCAGGGGCAAGGCAACAAAGTGGGGGAACGCGTACTGTCGTCCACGACGAATCGATGCTCCTCCACCCCAAAGGTCCTGAGTCTAGCTCGTACGATATCATCTACAAGATGTGTCAGAAGAGGGATGCACAAGTATCGGGCCGCGAACCTATGTCTGGCTTCCACCCAGGTTTGCCGATTCGCATGATGTCATTCAAAAAGAAGCCGGCGCTGTGCTCTAGGTAGACACTCCTGCGCTTCAAGAGGGCCTGAACGGCGGGGTCTGTCCAAAGGGCATGTATATCAGGGGCCAATGCTTCAAGGAGAGGGGTTGGATCAGAGGGATGAAGCCTGGAACTGCGGGAAGCATGTTTGCCCGATACCGAAGGGGGACGAGGATCGATAGGCTGCGCTAAAGAGTCATCGGTGGTGATGTTTTCTGGGGAATCTGAGGTATGGCGGAGCGTGCCTGTGACGTGCTCCAAGATGGTCTTCCAGGCGCCACCAGCGCGGACACAGATCTCACCGTTTCCAAAGAGGAAACCGTTGGCAGATTGGTCACCGACACCAGAAGCCCACTTGGTCCAACCGGTGGATGACGCAAGGGGCGGAGAAGCACCGCCGAACTCGGGAAGGAGCTGACGAGCGAGGTTTGTCTCTACGCTAAGAAGAGGAAGGAGACGAAGACGAAGAGCAGAGTGGGCTGGGGTCAAAGGGGGGTCTGGAGAGTCGTGCTTGGAATCAAAAGAAGGTTTCCTGGTGGAAGTGACTGTGGCGTTGGGGAATGTAGTAGACGAGGTTGGGGAGGCATTGCGGGAAGAGGTGCGCGCACGGGAGACGCTCGAGCGCGGGAAAGAAGGGCCGGCGGTGGCGGACTGGTCGCCAGGGGGCGTGGGTAATGCGGATGAAGAAGCTGGGTGCGTACGGAGATTAGGATGAGAAGAACGGGGGGGAAGAGACTGCGAGTCAAGCTCGTCTTCGATGATGGAAAGAAGCTTTTTAACGGAGCTGTACAGGAATGAGGAGAGAACCGGATGCGAGTGAATGGGACATACCCGATGAGATTGAGCTGTATGATAATCTTCCATATGGGAATTTCGTCATGGAAATATGTGGGACAGAAAGCGAGCTGAAAGTCTGGATGGAGATACGGGTGAGTGAGGAGAACAAGGACATGGGAGGGGATGCGTACTTCTGAGCATGGTCGACTTGCCAGACTCGGCCTGGCCTGTGTGCGGGGCATGAGGCGAGGAAAGTGCAGACAAGGAACGGAGAGACTGACCAAGAAGGAGGACCTTGATAGCCTTTTTGCGCTTCTCATACTGTTTCCTGGACTTTTCGATGGCCTCGTCGATTTCCCTCGACACTCTGGAGGCTTCCTGTTGCTGTGCGATGCGCGCTTGCTTCTCTTCTGAGGATTCGTTTGGTGGAGGTCTGAATATGGCTGACCAGGAGTCGTCCTGGATGACCTTTGAGGTCATTTTCTCGAGGGAGGTGCGATAGGTGATCATGGCGGTGACGATGACAAGGAACGACGGTCGGTGGACGCGCAAGTAATAAGGACTCCTCCCCTTCGCCAAATTAGGCTGAATTGGTCATCGCAATCGAGATCCATCGCTCCAACTCCTTTTTGCAAATGACGGTGACTAATCATCCCCCCACTGCGGCGGTCCCGTTCCCTCAGCGTGCTCTCCTCCCCTCCTTTACGGCAGCTCCCTCTCGATCGACAGGCTCCACTTTTCATCCTCTCATTGGATGCACGCCAATGCCGCCATACATTTCGTGATCTACTTTACTTTTGATGTCCCTTTGAATTTTTAGCTCAAACTTTGAAAAACTTATCGACACCAACCATGTGCATCATTCCCCACACTGAAACATATTCGCCTAGCAGGCGCAGATCGAAGCTCTTATACAAAACTCTGACAGTAGCGGCGCTAATAGGCTGTGTGCCAGGAAGCTGCACCGGGGAACAAGGAACAATATATTCGGTTCCATCGCAGGCACCAACCCTGAACTTCCCCTGAATCGTTAGCCGTACTTCTAATCGCAACATCCATCCGGCCGAACGGCCGAGGAAGGCGGGCATTATTATTAGCCTCTGCGCATCCTAATGGGTTTGGCTATTTAAAAGAGAATCATAGATCATAGCCAAGGATGTGCTGTGCATTCAGCATCGCACGTTCCATAAATTCAATCGAGGCAGGCTCCCGCAAGACGGAGTGGCGGCAATGGATTCACGTGATAGACTCACCGGGCCACGCGAGAGATATGTCTCCTGATAACCATCCCGACATGCATCATTGTTGCGCCCAAGATACGACCTTGTTGCCTTGTTCACAGCCTCACGGACCAAGAAAGACATGACGGTTTGACTGCAAATCTTTCAGAAACACCGCCGTCCGTTATCGTCGCGCACCGCCCCGTATTTCGGCCGCAAGGAACCGTGAGAACCTTGGCTTTCTGGATGTACTGATTGAGTTTGTCTAACTTCCATTGTATTACTCTTGGATGAGGGCTCACTTGAGTTCACTAGCAGCGGAGGCTAATTCTGTCTTGATCTAACAAGGTCAACCTGATAATCATGGCCTAGATAATTAAATCAATCCACGTGCAGGTACAATACCTTTCAACTCTCGTTCAAACACCGATCAAAGCCTTGCTGCAAGCACAGGAGTCAGCTAAAAATAAAATCATACAAAACCTGAGGGAAAAAATTTACTACAAATGCACTGAAGTTGCGATGCTCAAGTGTCACCACGAAATCAATCTCCGAATGCCCAAACGGACTTGAACTTTTTTTTGTTTAGTGAGTTGACTTTACCTGTGTCGCGTGGCCCGTAGTTATCATTGCCACCGACACATCGGGCACATTGCCAATAGACTCGAGAGCCCATACGGTCAGATGTACATTGCAAAAATATGTTGAGAGGCTGCGGGATAATGCAGCGCTTCTTTGATAATTTTCGTTGCTATCCTAACCGATAACGTGAATTAACGCGTCAGCCTTACTTGTTTCCGGATTCAATCCTGTTTCATACCGGTTAGCACCAAGTCGAAACTTAAACGCCTGAGCAGGAGGTTGCGTACCATGCGCCCAATCAAACCGATCTCGTGTGTCAGAACAATCATTCCAGATTCTGACGGTCGTTTGAATCGTGCGCACCAAGTACTCGGGCTGGGTCTTCCACGAGATGTCATCGCGTGCTTCAAGCTCTTGTTTTTTTTTTTCAGGGTAGGCAAGGTACGCCCGGAGATGCGTGGAAATTCCGTGCGCCTCGTGGGCGGTATGTACGATGAAACACGAACCAACTTCAGAAAAACGTGCGACAGAAGAGAATTGCCGTCGCAAAAGACAGTACTAGGGACCAGTCCACGTTTCGACGAAAAGGTAATGATAGACGTGAGTTTCTCACAATGACAGGTGGCCTGTGTCAATGCTCAGTTCCTGAGCAGAAACTTCAAGGGCCCAGGCTACGTACACCAGCATATGTAAGTACACATACCTGGCTGCCAGAGGGGATTACTTGCTCGAAGGGGCGGGCAGTCTAGCTTGGTTCCTATGTAGAAACCGCCGCGACCCTGTACAAGGGGACCTACGGGAGTTCACCGGCGTCCGAGGAATATTTCGTGAGGAACGCAATAATGTCACCTGTGAGGGGCGTCAAGCATTGCAAAGCAGCGCGAAGTAATGATGGCGGACAGTGGCTTGGCAACAAAGCAGAGGTTTAGTGTCAGTTATGTAAAATAGTCGAGTTGTACCTGAATTCTCTTCCGGTGGTCCATCCTATTCGAGTTCAACGTCGGAAGGAACTTGTTAACCTACGTACCATAATGACATCCTCCGAAAGCCTGAAGCGGAGGCGTCGGTCCCACGTCCAGTCAATCACTAAGAGTAGCCGCAGAAACCGACTCAGACCCGATCGAGATATATGTTTATCCCGCAGGTGATGGTGGCGGGCTCGAGTCGACCCTTGTGATGGAAGGTTTTTCCGTCTGATTTTTCCCAAGCTCCACCTTGCCGCGGCCCGCAAGGTCCGCCACTGCGGATGCATGATCATGCGCATGGTCATGCACTCATGAATGAACCGCTGAGTTTGAAACACGACAAGGCGGTGCTACCAATTTTTCAAGTAATAGTAATGCGCGATCATCATGATTCATGACGTTCATTTCAAGGCTTAGGTAGGCTCATCTTTTATCCTTCCAAGGTCTCATGTCGTGGGGTTGCTACAGAATACATTCGGTATTCGCCTTGCACCATGTCAGATCTCTCAACGGAATCCGCTCTTTGTAGCGACAGGCTGAATTTATCCTAGTATCATGTGTCAAGAACGCGCTGGCGGGTGCCATCAACGTTCTATGAGCACAGACGGAGCCAATTGTCAGACATGTGTACAGGCTCTGCGACAGCGTCTTCAAAGCTCCACCACATCGCTGGCGGAATGTGGACGAATGCTGGTGAACTACCAACATTCCTGGACTTTCCGGTAGCGATGCTACTAGGTTGACATGACCATACTCGTTCGGTGTTGCGTTCCCCACCTCCACACAAAAATAGACATACGCACAATAATACATGGGTCGAACTTCGTCGGGAGGAGAGGGTGAATACCTGCGGTCCGGCGGCCCGCCGATTCCCCAGGCACGGGACCATTTATGTATGTTCCACACACATCGATATCAGGCTCTTATAAGTCCATGGGGAAACTACATCATGCACGTCATTCCCCGCCCCCGCACGACCCACCACCATGGTGTCTGTTGTCAACTTTAAGAATATCCGGGTATACTGTGAGTGATTGGCGTGTTTAGCGGGTTTCTGCTGAGCAATACCATGTTCATATAAACAGGGCTCGCGTTTGTTGCTTACTGGGGTGTTGTGCTGTTTGGTTATGACACGTACGTCTCATCGTCGACTCATTGCCTCATCGTCTGGCTCACGCTCCACTAGAGGTATCGCCGGGGGTGTCGTGTCTCAAACCTACTTTGAGACACATTTCGGTATCATCAATTCCGATGGCTCAGTCAACAAAGCTCAGGACGAGATAGTCTCGTCCAACGTTGTCTCCGTTCTCCAAGCTGGTGCGTTCTTTGGTGCTCTGGGAAGTGCACCCCTCTCAGGTAGACGACCTCGTCATTTTCCGCACCTCAAGTGTGCTCACGTGACTATCTTTCGCAGCACACTTCGGACGCCGATGGACTCTTATTGGGTTCACGCTCGTGTTTACCATCGGTGCTGTGAGTTTAACCTGGCAAAATGGTGGATTTTCCCGCTGACTATAGCAGATTCTTACCACGGTCGCCGGAGGAAGTCGTGGGATTGGTTACATCTATGGTGGACGGGTCGTATCGGGTCTTGGCATTGGCGGAATTTCTGCCGTTGCACCTGCTTATGTATCTGAATGTTCTCCCAAAGAGGTCCGCGGGAGAATCACTGGCCTGTTTCAAATCATGGTGGCGATTGGCGTCACGATTTCTTACTTCATCAATTGTGAGTTACATGCCGTTCCATCTTTTGCTCTCTGATCTCTATGCATCTAGTCGGTGTTGGGCTGCACATGGCGAACAGCCCCAATGTGTGGAGAATTCCATTTGGGTTCCAACTTGTGTTATGTGGGATGATGCTTTTCGGACTATTCACTGTCAAGGTGATTTTTCTTGGTTTCGATCTGGCAGCGGCTTATGTTGTGCAGGAATCCCCACGTTGGTTGGCATCCAAGGGCCGTGTTGACGAAGCACTAGAAAATCTCGCATACCTTCGGAGAGAACCATACGATTCGCCTTCGGTCAGATATGAGATGGCGGAGATCGAGGCTGCCATCAATGAGGAACGCGAGGTACGAAAGGGGCTCGGAATTAGAGAAGCCTTCTTTGGTAAAGGCAACTTTATCCGATTCGTCATCGCATTCGTCATCTTCGTCTTGCAACAATGGAGCGGGCAGAACTCGGTCGGGTATTACGCGCCTCAAATATTCTCGTCGGTGAGCATCTACTCGCCACCTCTTTGGCGTCACGCTCAACGATCTGGCTTGTACGTAGATTGGCTATTCTGGAAGCAAGAATTCGCTTCTTGCTTCTGGCATCTATGGTGTCGTCAAAGTGGTCGCAACCGCCCTCTTTGTCTTTTTCATGGCGGACAGTCTCGGTCGTAAACCATCGCTGTTCATCTCTGGCCTCGGCATGGGCATCACGTTCTTCATCATCGGCGCGATCCTCAAGACGCACCCTGTCGTCGTGCCTGTGGCTGGCGGGCCAACATCCGCGCCTGCGCCTGCGTCCAAGGCTATGGCGGCTATGTTGTATGTCTATGTCTGCTTTTATTCGATGGGATGGGGACCCCTCCCCTGGGTGTACGTGTCAGATATTTTCCCGACACGAACACGGCACTACGGACTTGCCTTTGCTTCTGGAACTCAGTGGTTATGGAGTACGTGATGAGTGGATTTATTCTGTTCTTTCCATATCTCACTGCATTCTCCTTCCCTCCCTCCCTTTCCCTGCAGACTTTGTCGTGTCAAAAGTGACGCCGACGATCGAAGCGAAGCTGGGCTACAAACTCTTCATGATGTTTGCGACGATCAACATTGGCGGCATGGCCGTCTTTTCTCTGTAAGTCTCGTTCTCTTTGGTAGGCATTCTCGAGCGCGCTCACCCCCCTTTCCTTTCCTTTCTTTCTTTTGGCAGAGTGATACCAGAGACCAAGGGACGGAGTTTGGAAGAAATGGACGTCGTATTCGGCACCGTCAGTTCGGAGGCCCGCGAGGCGTTTATTCGCAAAGAGGAACGCGCGCTCAACGATGCTGGTAACGATGCTTCGTCATCGCGGTCGGACGAACGCAAGGTCTGATTGACTTTTGTCATTCTTGTGTGGGGCGTCGATCGGGATCGTGTGCTTTCTGCGCCGCACATATTTACGATTGTACAGATATCTCTTCTTCGTTTCTCTCCCTGGTGTAAGTTATAAATATCATTGTTGTCACACGCAGATCGTCGAGGATGTACGTTCTTTGGGGAGCCTATGTACTTGACGGCAAGCGAAAAATCCTAGTCCCACTCCTGATCATGATCATACAATCGTCATTCACCAATGGAGGCCACTCGTCTATAGGGAACTGTAAAGTATCTATCTATTCACGATGCATTGCGTATCATATACCATATACCGTCCAAGCATTCTTGTTTGCGCACCGCATCACGTCCGCTGCGCTCCATCCATCGCTTCCTCTAACCCCTCCGACGCCTCCCATCACACCCACCGTGAACTCAGCGATCCACGGGATCATCGCCGTGTGACAGAGCGGCAGCCGCTTACCCTTAGAGCTCCGGGAGCGTCGCGTAGATGATCGAAGGCACCATGTACGGTGCATCCGTTTCTAGTAGGATACGCGGTCCATTTTCTGGTCCGTCGTTGTTGGTGTCAGCTCCAATCTGGGCCCGGGGTACTGCCATCCCGGTTGTCATGTGATGGACGAGTGCAGCGGTGTGGAGGTTGGTCGTGTAGGAGATGATACCGGTGATGCCGATGTAAATGTTTGGAAAGTGGTCGAGGAGTCGTCGCGCAAAGTCGGGCGAATCTGTGAAGCAGTGAACGTGAATCCGCGTTGGTGTACAGAACAAGTGGGGAGGCGGGGAGGCGTGCATGGGAGGCAGCCAGAATGTCGTCGGAAAGGTCAGGCGATGGGTGGGGGATGATGTAGATAGGGAAAGAAAGGGGTTAATATGGCGTGCAAAGGCAAGGATACAACACGAAGGAGTAATGATGGGATGGAGAACAAAACGCGCATCTTGTGATCGACGGGTATATGCTGTTTCATTAACCTCTCCGTGCCCTCCCCCGCTTCCCGAGTATGTATCGTGAGCGGTTTCCCGAGTTCAACAGCCCGACGGGGCTGTCTCACAAAGACGCGCTGTTGGACGACGCGAGGCGAGTTGTCGTAGTGATAATCGAGGCCGATCTCTCCCCATCCAACACAGTAGGATGACCCACGGCTTCCGAATCGAGGATGAGCTAGACATCTACCGCGGTCCCAAAACCTCCTCTCAACCCACAGTTGCACCGGGAGTTGCCTGGATAGTCTCAGGATGCGAACGAACCATAGGAGTGTGTTCACTTCCAACCATTCCCATTCGTTCCGTTCATGATGTTTGTTACTACAAGCGCCTACATGCTCTGGTCAATCACAGCAGCCAGGCAAGTCAAATGGCCTTTCGAGAAACAAAATGTTGTATCCATTCACGTCGAAGTTACACGACAGGTAGTCCATCTCGAACGTAATCCGGTTTCCCAGACAAATTGTCTACACGAATGTCCACATGTATCAATGCATCAATCGACGATCGTACAACCCATGATACCATATTGATTTTGCTTCGTCCACTGCAGACATCCCAACGGATTCCCAAGGACTTGAGATCGGAATGACCACGAAGTAAGGGATGATTCGCGCTTTCTTTGAATCTTTATCCCTACTCCCATAGAATCGCCTTTCTGATGGCCCTCGAGGCCCTCTCATTTTGGTCTTCTGCGACTATGCCGAGGAGGGAGTAAAGTCAGGTTTGACGGTCATCGTTCGGATGGCGGTCAACAGGTCGTCTCCATCAACATATGGTTAATGGCGATCCTGTGTTGGCCTTAACGACCCGTTCTCTGTTTACTTGGTTTGGCATGGTCGCGGTGATGAGCTATCTTTCGGGCCGGGACTTGGGATCTGAAAAATTTCATTTTCTACCTTTGTGAAAAAAGACGATTATACGAACACGTACCGTGCATCACATTTGGCTATATCGCTGCTACGCCCTGCTTATGGGGCTCGGGTTGAAAGGTCGAGCTTGCAGTGAACATGCCTCGATGGACCAAATGAGGAAGGTGGGAGGCTGTGTCACAGGAGTCGACAGCTTGCCGCATGTTCGCCTCAGGATCTTGCCCTGCTACCACCACGTCTGCCATGTCTACTCCTCACGAACCCGGCTCTGAAACGACTAGCTCACCCGAATCCAACCACACTTCCGCATTACTGCATTATGTTGTTACCCACATTTTTCTTCCTGTCCGGCTTCCCCGCGAGAGGGACTATACCCTAGAGAAGGATCTTTCGCTGTGTGGTGCGGTGTGCGCTGTTGCTCGTGCTTATGGCGCACGCATCCGCGGGACCTCCGAGCCTCGGTGGAATCACATCACGAGAATGTTGGACAACTTGCAAGCGTCTGTCCAGTCTGAACACCTAGACAGAGACTGTGTTGCCTCCCAGCTGCGCGGGATGCACACAGGAGGTACGCTCTCAGGTTCTCTATAGACCTATGCTGACAATTTGTAGACATTCTCACGTTTCTCATCCGACCTCACAACTCTGCGGTCATCCTCACGAAACGAGACGACCACACGGTGTTTGAGTTATTCGAAGTACCCCCCCGTAAGGATGCTATAGAGAAGACACCGGGACCTCTGATATGCTCGTATCCCGGGTATGCTGTTGAAATACCACACATCGTGTTTGACGATGTCCACTGCCAATTCGAACTCACCAATTCTTTCTGTCGTGGTAATGCTGTTGGCCCGCAATGTCCTACGCCTTCAACTCGTGCTCATGAAGAATATGTTACTGCGCTATTTTCAGGCATCTTGGGAGGTGTTACTCGCACAGCTGACTTTCCTCGCATTGTCAAACATGTTCGTGACGAGGTTTCTCGATTGGATGATCACCCAGTCAAGGTCATTTGGCGTCGCTCGTCTCTTTGGCTTCTCGTCAGGATTGTAATCCAGATGTCTTTTGATCGTTCAACCCTCGGACGCGCATCCTACAAAGAATTCATGTTATTCTTCATGTGTACCATTGCATGGAATCCAAACATCGCCTCTCTTTCCACAGACCTGCTTCATTTGATCTCATGCAAAGTCCTCCGTCGCTTAGGCAAGCTTCGTTCGCCTATCCCCCCCGACTGGCTATCTGGGATGGCACTTCAGACATGTGCCCGCCTTCGAACGATCCTTGATGCCAGATCGACGCAGCTGAGTACTCCGTCATCACCATTTCAGAATCCTTCCCAGGATGAGCTCGCAAGAGACACACAGCTCTCGATGCAACACAGTCGCGAATATATTTCCAATGCTCTCGAGAATCAGGACCACGAATCTTTTCACATACCTTTCCATCCTAGCCATCATCGCCGTGGTACCATTGACGATTTTTTGTCTTCGAATGGTGCCTTTTTCGATCAGGCGTGTGGTGCTGATCGCAGGGTTGCTCTTTATGACGTTGAGCAATCGGTTCAGGATGACATCGATGAATGGATTGCCTGTGTTGCGGATGTGAATGACGCTTTCGCGCAGCTGGAGATCCTAATGGATAAATATATGGCAAAGTGTCTTTACATGGTTCCGGAAGAGGCGTCTATCATGTTATTGACAGCCATTGAGCTTTTTGTCGCGCTCGACAAGCTCACCGTGAAGGGGATTCCTATTCTCGCCGATTACTCCCCCGAGATTCCGCTTGCGCTCCTAGAAAGACTATGTCTCCGAAGGTCGATAAGCCTCCATCGGCTTTCCTGTGCATACCAATACCTCTCCATGCGTCATTCTCAATCACGTCCTGGATGGTCGATTTTCTCGAACAAATTGACAGAAGACAATTTCGCCGTTCGGTATTATGACCAATCTCCGGATCACCAGCAACTCCAAGCTCAGATTGAAAGAGATGCGATGGTCGATGGGGCCCCCCACTCACCATTGTCCGTCCCACCGTTGCACGCTAAAGTCGTCGTTTTCGAGTTGCAATGTCCCGTGTGCGTTCGTAGCTGGCGATCTGCAGTCTCCCGCGTATTCTATTATGCTTCCGAGCATTTCATAACAAACGATCTTGAAGATGACAAGGGAAAACTTGAAGAGGAACTTGAAGAGAATCTACTTTCACGTGATTCTACGTTACAACGTTACTTTGTCACCGGGCCACCACTCAAAACCCAGATCCAATTTGTCTACTCGCCGTCTCGATATGGCCGGTCGTCTTGTTATGCACTCCAACATTCGAGAAAAACAGATTCTTCGCTCTTTCGATGGCCGCATGCGGACCTTGAAATCTTCGAGTTCACGTCTCTCGAATACCACCATGCAGATTTGAATTTGTCCGGTTTCGATGAAGCATATGTGGATAGTACTTCTCACACACCCAACGACATCGTAGCTGCTCAAGCCAAGTATCCCACGCACCTCTCGCTCGACGAGCTGATTACGTTTGGACAATTGCGTAGCGGCGGCTCACTCCAGTGGATCAACATTCTGCACGGGTTGCACAGTAGAACTCTCAACCTTCGTCATATCAGTTCCCATTTCTTCATTTCCAGCGCCATATTTCAGGTTGGGCCGCTCAATGTGGATACAGGAACCTGGATCTGGCATCAGGAGCTTCATGACCCCTTTTTTTGTCACGCCCTCCTAGACGAACTTGAAAATTTGTTTGTGGATGTTGAGTCGGGCTCGATTGATGGGGTTGTGATGAATACTATATCTCTGCTGCTCGCCCGACTGCTTGGATTGAGTCCCAGCGAACATGTCTCGAGGCGAGTCATTGCACTTCTCCGCAGGGTCCGCAAGAAGACGTTCAAATGGATGCAGGAGCTATCATATAATCTGGCAAAGGCTCCTATGAACGCAGAGCGCGAATCTCTCTTGTTTTGCATGGCTCTGGCTTGTCGAAGCACGTTCGACGTCGACTCTGCTACTCTCCATGACCAGTTTCGTGATCCAGAAGATGTTGATGCTGCACTCTCTTGCTCCCTCTTGCCACGTGTATTTGACATGTATCGTATGTCCATCTCGGCATCCTCAACACTTCATCTGACTTCAATCCGTCAGTTCGTGATGACTCATATACATTGCTGCTTGATGAACGAGATCATCGCCTTTCTTTTACTCTCGAGCGGCCCTTGAGGGATGTAATCCTTGCCGATGTGTCAGATTATGCCGTTGATCTTGCAGTCTGCAAGATTCTTCCCAGCCACAAGCCGGGTACAAACAGATGGGAGCAGTTGCAGTATCCAAATATTCGTTGGCTCACATGTCGTACCAAAGCGGTAGGGGGCCGGTCGTCGCTTACAATGCATATGAACCCACTGAACGGGAAGCTTTTAATGGATGGTGAACCAGTAGGTGGACCACTGCATGTCATTAAACAGAATAAGCAATGCGAATATATCTTTCATGATGTGGGTGTATGCTATAGTTCCTGATACATTAACAAGCACTCTTAACTGTTGTTTGTAGCAAGGCTTCTTTGTCGTACCGTCCAGTCTTCCAGGAATGTCCTTCACAACCCTAACCATGACATTCCAACATAAGGTATGTAGCAACCCTACGTAATGTCATCACGAAGTCCAAACCCACGCAGGTACACTTTTCACTGCGAGATGACGGTCTCGTGGTTCAAGTACAAAGCAACGAATCAAAAGATGTCCTTCAGCTGATCCCTTCAAGCATTCTGAAAGAAGACTTGCCGCCCGCGCTTGTCGACGGTTGTGTTCACTGGTTGAATTTGTCGACAAGGATTATCGAGATCCGTCCTTATGGGCGGCTCTGGGAGCAGTCTCCAGAGAACTGGAGAATTGACTGTGCATCAGGGCAATATCGTGCATACAAGGGTCACGAAATCCTTGTGGATGTCAGTAGCCCAACCACCGAAATGGTTTCAAAGTGTTTTGAGTACCTCAACATTTACAGTCAGGTGCTGGATGACAGTTGGAGGCTGAAGACCGTCAGAGGACCAGAGAGAAATCTTCTTCTAATCACCGTATCCCCCGTTGAAAATCTCCAAGGTGGAACACTGCTACGATTGTCCGTTGCATCGCCTTGCTACGGGTTGTCCTTTTTTGTCAATCGACGGGGGGAACTCGAGTCCTGTGACTTCAAGGACATGGTTTACGATGAAAATCGATGTATTGGGACATTGCCTGGTCTGGAGAGCCGCCTCGTTCTCCGGCAAAAGGCCGACCTTGTAGAAGGGCTTATTCCCAGATGCGTCCTCATACCGACTGGCGACCTCGAAAGGCGCGACAACCAACGTGTTTGGGTCATCCGAGGCTACAATTCCAAGTATCGTACGTACAACGTGGATACGGAACTGGGTTGCTTGATAGAGAGTGACGGCTTGCCAAGTTCGCTCAAACGTCTCGCCGAGCTGCACATCGGGACTAGTTGCGATGACAGGCCAGATCCACTCACAGGAAAAACAGGTGCTCAAGCAGCTTTTTGTCTCTCACAGTCGTCCGGGTTCAGGTCAGCTATGAAATTCGAGGATCTTTATCCCGATCTTTCGTGGTATAAGTACCCTCAAATCAATGCATCGGGTCGGGAAACTAGACATAGACATTACTGGGTTCGTCACGAAGAATCAGTCATCAGTGCATCGGAAAAGCGTGCTAGGAAACGGGCTGCACATATGTTTCCATGGGAATTCACTGGTTCAACTTCTCCACAAACCGACAACCTTGATGGAAACGACTACGTGACACATGTTCCTGCAGAACCTGGACTACCCACTCTTCAAAGTCAGCGAATGGAATGGAAAGTCACACTCCAGCAGCTCCTTTCCAGCCAATCACCACCGGGACTACCGCCCCGCATTGCTACTCTGCTTTGCGGCAGTTCCATGAAATGTGATATTACCGAATTGGGTCAATTATTATCCCCTCTTTCGATGAATGAATGCAGATCCCCATTCCGGCGGAAATACATTGCTCTCCTTTCCCGGGGCGGACAACATGGTCACCAAGACTCTCGGCTGACTCAAAGATTGATGGGGGATGAGCCTGTCGACCTCGACACCCTTGAAAAACACTTCGTGCGGTGCAGAGACAACTACTTGGGCGCTCTGTGCATTCTCAAGAAGACGCTGGGCCCAACGGAGGAAAGTTCGTATGAACAAGCACTTGATCGATCTGGTCAATGGCCGCCTATCACGGCAGATAATCTTTTACGATGTCTTGCATCCACCTCTTCCATGAGCCTTACCCGACAGTGGAAGAAGTGCTTGATAACGTTAGCTCTGCTTCTTTTAGACCTTCAGCGTGCTCGGAGGTTGCTCAGATTTTCTCTGGATGGCCTCGATGAAGAGTTTTGGAAGGAATTGGAGAACAAGGGATGTGATGGGTGGGATCCCGACGAGTTCCCAGATTGGTTATTAATTCAGGTGAGCTTCTTGTGTTCGACCGGTTTTCCGCACTAACGCTAATGATCCTTATCCTTGATAGGTGCAAGGAAACTTTCTCATTCGTCGTTCACAGGCGCAAACGGCGATGGAGATGATATCCCCACAGTCAGGCGGAAGCACCGTCATGCAGGCCAATATGGGTGAAGGGAAATCTTCTGTGATCATCCCAATTTCTGCGGCTGCTCTCGCGAATGGCAAACAACTTGTCCGTGTCATTGTGCCTAAGACACTGACGGTACAGATGTTCAAGTTGCTGGTCGCTCGCCTCGGTGGCCTCGCTAACAGACCAATATATCGCATACCCTTCTCCCGCTCAGATGAGAGGATCAGCCTTCAAATTGATCGTCTGCAGAAGCTCATGGCTCAATGCATGGTTGAGCGTGGAATTCTACTTGTCCAGCCCGAGCACGTTGTATCACTCAAATTAATGAGTGTTGAGGAGCAAATATGCAAAGGCCAACTTGTGGCCTGCCCACTCCCGAAGTTACAGGTACCAAATTACAAGCACATCATGATAGCAATCTCGCTTGGATTGGTGAGCATGAGCAAATATATGGATTATCGTTAGTTGAGCTGACTATTGAATAATAGTTATCGGAAGAGAGCTTCTTTGGGAGCATAGTATCTCGATCTGTGAGCCAACTACCCGAAAAGTTCGTTATGCGGGCTAACTACTATAACAGGACGAGCGTGGCAAAAATATTCATCATGATCCAGACAGCGGATCCAAGGGGCTGAACCTTCAGAAGTGGATTGGTTCTCATGCACGAGATATCCTGGATGAGAGCGATGAAATCCTTCATCCACGGTTTCAATTGATTTACACGATCGGCCCCAGGGTGCATGTGGACGGATACCCTGAGAGGTGGACAGTTACTCAACAAGTTCTTCAGCTTGTTAAAAAATACGCTGGTACATTTTCAAGAGATCACGCGAAATCCATGGAGTACAGCCCCGGCCCCCTTGGTTCGTTTCCACATGTTCGCTTCGTCCCGGACACCGATGTTGGCCAATATTTGATATTGGTGATTGTGGAAGATGTGATAGCCGGAAAACTGTCTAGCGTCAACCTTCGCGGGATCTCTGATCCAGATTTGCTATCTGCAATTCGAAGTTTCATATCTGACGAGAACATCCTTCAAATTCCTGATACAGTGAGGAAGGTAGAGCAATACGCTAAGCGTTCTGACCAGGGTTGTATGTGGAGTGGATTGCTCCTCCTCCGTGGTCTCCTTGCCACCAATATTCTCTTGTTTTCTCTTTCCCGGCGGACATGGCGCGTCGATTATGGTCTCATCTCCGGGAGGGAACAACGTTTCAGCCGCTCCACGATGCTTGCTGTTCCGTATCGGGCGAAAGATATGCCGGCGCCCAATACCCAGTTCGGCCATCCAGATATCACCATCATTCTCACATGTCTATCTTACTACTATGGCGGCCTCAGCGAGGAGCAGACGAGAACTTCTTTTAAGATCCTCCTGGACGAAGATGACCCAACCATAGAGTATGACCATTGGGTGGGAGACTACGATGACGGGACCTTGCCGGACTCGCTTCGGACACTTGGAGAGATCAACCTGGAGTCATCGGAGCAATGGGATAAGATCGTATTCCCGCTTTTCTCTCGAAATCAAGCGGCCATAGATTTTTTCCTTTCGCGGGTGGTGTTCCCAAAAGAAGCTAAAGAATATCCTTGGAGAATTTCTGCATCTTGCTGGGATTTAGCAGAGAAGCGAGAGAAGCTCATAACCGGTGAGTATCCATTATCTTATTCTGAAGGTCGTTCAATTAGATTGCTGATTCAACATTCAGGATTTTCGGGAACAAATGATGGCCAATGGTTATTACCCATGTCTATTGCTCAGCATGATCTCGACCATCAGATGGGAACCAATGCCAGGGTTCTCACATATCTTCTTCGGGTCGAGAATAACTATTATATGGTGACTAACAAGAACGGTGCAAGACGGACTACACATGAATACCTTGAAATGGTAGTCGCACAACAACCCAAAATCCGTGTCTTAGTGGATGTTGGTGCACAGATCCTCGATTCGTCCAACATCGAGGTTGCCAGAGCATGGCTGAGAATTGTGCGAGATGCTTCTGGCGCTGTGTATTTCAATGAAAGTGATGAACTGATGGTCGTCACGCGATACGGCGCAGAGGTGCCATTGTCATCATCACCACTTTCTCACCAGTTGGACCGTTGTGTTGTCTACCTCGATCATGCTCATACGAGAGGGACCGACATCAAACTGCCTGTCGGTTCGCGAGCAGCCATCACACTGGGACCCAAGCTTACAAAAGACCGTCTGGTGCAAGGTTCATTTCTACTGCGATTTCAACCACCACAATCTCACGGTTTGTGATTTTCAGGTTGCATGCGGATGCGCAAGCTGGGCCATGGTCACTCGGTCATGTTCTTTGCTCCGCTCGAAGTTGACCTGAGTATTCGTGCTCTGACTTCCAAGAAAGGTCCGGAAGCCACAATCAATACCGTCGACATCTTATGTTGGGCGATACACGAGACCTGGACCGACATCGAGGAGCGGGCTCCTTACTGGGCACAACAAGGCATGAATCACAAATTGAGACAAGATGCTTGGTCCCGTTTCTGCAAAGGAGACCTCAAGTCAGAGCAGCTGTCGGAAGCTTGGCTCCAGCCAGAACTTAAATCGCTGGAGGACCTCTATGCGCCTTGCGAAACTAAGAACACCTGGAGTGATTTGCAGGCATTGGACCCAGGGATCCGGCAACGCTGTAAAGATCTTGGGATTCTCTCGCTTCCAAGTGCACAGATGGAGGAAGAGCAAGAGAGAGAGGTCAACAGGGAGTGCGAACGCGAACGGGAGACGGAGCTTCCTCCTAAAGCGAAACCGGCGGATCATTTCCTCCATCCGGACGTTAGGGCCTTTGTCAACACTGGTAATCCGCCACCCCACTTGAGCAACGCCTTTCGTCCTATTTTCACGTCGCGCAAGAAGAAGTTTGCGGCGACTTGCGAATTGGATGTTTGGAACCCATTTATTTTGGCAACTGAGGATTTCTGTGACACGATCAAACCTAAATCTACTCAAGGGACTATCGACCAATACCTGCGCCCTGTCCAATGGATACTCTCAAGTAAACGAGATCGTGATCTACTCGTTCTAATTAGTCCGTTCGAAGCCAACGAGTTGCTGCCCGACATTAGGGTGAGCGACTACGTCCACCTTCATGTATACGCACCCCGGACGTCTCGTCGCATGAAACCATCTGATGATTTGAAACTGTATTCACTTCCTTCCCTCCCTTCCGACTGGACTCCACCTTGGGCACTGATTGACCAGCTAAACCTGTTCGCTGGGCAACTTTATATCAGAGACTATGATTCGTACCTTCGGTTGCGCCATTTCCTCGGGGAGCAGCCTGCGAGCGAGCAGGGAGAGGACAGCACGGCACGGCAGAATGAGATCAGGTTCTCGCGGTCGCCACTGCCTGTCGTGACGGCACTCCTAGCGATTCGGACGAGAGGGCGGCCGTTTGCGCATACGCATATGGGCAAAATTCTTCATGGAAAACCACTTACGAGGAAAGACTTTGAGGAACCACAGTCGGTCGTATCCGCGTATCGCGCCATTACTACATGCGATGAGGAGACATCATATACTCTCACCTCAGAAACCATACCCCCATCGCCTTCGGATATGCAGTGCGATCCAGAAGAGGGACCTGGACCATCCATGTTGGCTCCGTCTTCTAAGCGAAAGTTGGAGACGGTTGGGATATCCTCCGACGCAGATTTGGAGCGAACCCCAAAGCGTCCACGTTTGGATCTATAACATGACGGATTCCAATTCATCAACGGTGCGTTCTCTGACACTAGTGAATGTTAGTGATGCAGAGTGTGACTCTTCCTCTTTCCTTGCAGTCATCCCCGTTCTACACGAAAGTTCCGTTCGATATGTTCTCCCTTTTGTCTCCCAACCTCTCGATGTCTATTTATTCGCGTTCTCATTGTAACATATTGCGGTCGGTTGCTCTTCCGTTCGTATTCCGAGTTTACCCTGGCCACATCTCTGTTGCACCACTCGCTATTGTACACGCGTTGGATACATTTGCCTTTGTATTGCATAACTTATTGGAACTTCTAGACTTCAACTGAATCTGGTAACGTTCCCAACGCCTTTCAACAATCGAGATTGTTTTTCTCTGAGATATAGAGCACAGGCATTGCGTCCCGGGCCAGGGCCAATTTGACAACAGGGGGATCCATGGAAACGAAAGGTTCATCCGATTGTTTCCAAGAGATGCCTTGTGGAGATGGAATATCTTGCTCAGGCACCCTTGCAAATTGGACACAGTTGGTCGATCCGAGAACTGTACGAAAGTGTTTCACTCCGTTGGGGTGTTCCCGGTAGCATAACATTGTACATAGTACATCTCGAGTTCAAGTTGAATACCAATTTTTGGCATTTGACAGGCTACAGTCTATCCCCTTCACGAAATAGAACCTGGTTCCGGTTGAAAGGTAGACTATCCGTACTGTGAATCTCGGGGTTATACCTTCTCTCACGTCGGCGTGTTAGAGAACGTACGAGACCGCGCACGGGTTGTTATACTTCTATACTCGGGTCTCACGTACAAACGGTCGCCTTTCGAAGTGAAACACGCCCACATTCCGGACTAAAGGTAGGCAGATTAAACATGAGGTGTAGATATACCCATCGTCCTTTAGGGATCGCAAGTATGGTATCTGGACGTCAGGTGCAACGACAAGAGGTCTATTCCTAGCATACAAAACGAACGTCAAGCGTTGGTCATTGAACAGAAAAGTAAGGAGGGACGAAAACAGGTGAGTGGAGGATCGCGTTGTCGTGACTTTGATCATGTATTCACAGGTAAGTGAGTGACGACGAGTGGGAAATGAAGCATAACAGAATCTGACCTGGAGGGGTGGGTACAATGACGTTCACCTTTAGTTGGAAGAAACGGCCCCCGAAGAGGGAGAGGAAGTTGAGCCAATCGAGTAGCCGGTACAGTCAAAAGATGGCATAGCCATGGAAAACACATAATTATACATTGTCCCGGTGGTAAAATTGGAAAAAGGGTCGGTAAAAGTCGTCCCGATTGCTAAACGTTCCATTTCCATCAATTCTTCGGCGATAGCCCCAGGATCGACTGCGCCGGTTGAAATCGTCTATGGCAAAAGAATAAGAACCAACGTCGAATGAACAAAAGGCGGACGTACAGGTTCATAGTCAAGGAAAGCGTAATTTACCGCTGCATAGGATCCAGGGTCCTGGCTAAGACCAGGGAGAGGATGTGAAGTTATCGGATCCTGTTGCAAAGGAGGAACCTATGGCAAACCTGGCCAGTCAAAGCCCCGTGCACATGACAGAGGGTCGTGACCGGGCGGAATCATTGGAGAGTTTGGTTCTGCAGTAGAGGGCGGCGTCTTCGAGTGATACATAACGGCCTGGCTCGGGCGGTGTTGCATATCATCTTGAGAGACAAGAGTGGGAGCCCACGATTCCAATGAAGGATGTGCTTCGATAGCGCCAGGGGGAGGACGAGATGACGAGCGTCTCTCTCCGAGGACTATGAGGATCGCCCATGGGCGTTCGGACTGGCGACGAGTCTTTGGATGATCTGGGGGCGAGGTACTCATTCGGGACACCTGGCGCGGAGGACGGTCTTCGAGGTGCCCGTTATCGTTCTTGCTCTCCTGCTTTTTGAGCCAATGTTACCGGGCGCATACTTGTAGTCGGAATACAGGAGGGCGTGGCGCGTTTTCTCCTGAATAGCGAGATCGACGCATGGTTTCTTCTGCGCTGCGGTCGTATCGTGCCATAAATCTCCCGTTATGCAGGAGATATTCGTGTCGTCTAGGTCTGACCTCGGGAGCGCCTTCGTTGATGCGCGAGGTCGTAATGTAAGAGGATAAAAGGGTTGCGAGGTCTAGGTATATGAGACCGACCGTTGACTTGCAGTTGCATGGATTTATGCTGGATGAACCGGGGAGAGGGAGCGGCTTCGTGAAAGCACAGCTCAACGTTCTGGCAGAGACGAGTCGCGCATGATCCGAGCTATTTCGAAATTAGTCACAGCCGCTCGGCCTTCCTCCTTCTTCGTCCTGCAACGATGGAGCGAGCAGAACTCGGTCGGACACTGTGCGTCTCAAATATGTTTGTCGGTGAGCATATACCCGCCGTTTCTCTGGCGCTACCGTGATGCTCAATGGTTTAGATCCAGGGCGTACATAGATTGGCTATTCCGGAAGCAAGATTTCGCTTCTTGCCTTGGGCATCTACCGTGTCGTCAAAGTGGTCGCGACCGCCCTCTTCGTCTTTTCGTGGTGGACAGTCTCCGTCGTAAGCCATCGCTGTTCGTCTCTGGCCTCGGCATGACTCTCATGTTCTTCATCATCGGTGCGATCCTCAAGACACACCTTGTCGTCGTGCCTGTGGCCGACGAGCTAACATCCAAGGCTATGGCAGTGATTCTAATTATACCAGAGCAAGGGACGGAGTTTGGAAGAAGTGGACGTCGTGTTCGGTGCTGTCAGTTCGGTGGCCCACGAGGCGTTTATTCGCAAAGAGGAACATGTTCTCAACAATGCTGGTAACGATTCGTCGTCGCGCTCGGACGAACGCAAGGTCTGAGTGACCTTTCTCAATTTGTGTGGGGCGTCGATCAGGGTTGTGTGCTTTCTCCGACACATGTATCTTGCGATTGTACACATACCGATTTCTCATTTCTCTCGCTGGTGTAGGTTATAATCATCATTTTTGTCACGCAAATCGTCGGGGATGTAGGTCCTTTGGGGAGCCTACTTGACGGCGAGCGGAATATCCTAGTCCCACTCCTCATCATGATAGTAACATCGTCATTCACCAATTGTAGCCTCTCATTCGTAAGGTATCTATCTATTTACGAGGAACTACGTATTATATACCATATACCGTCCGAGCATTCCTGTTCGCGCACCGCATCACGTCCGCTGCGCCCCATCCACCGCTTCCTTTGCCCCCTCCATTGTCT
Organism: Fistulinella prunicolor; assembly: GCA_038089875.1. NCBI lineage: Eukaryota > Fungi > Basidiomycota > Agaricomycetes > Boletales > Boletaceae > Fistulinella > Fistulinella prunicolor. The sequence continues at coordinate 25,537 of JBBPLP010000303.1, forward strand.
CCTATCACACCCGCTGTGAACTCGGCAACCCATGGGATCATCGCCGTATGACAGAGCGGCAGTCGCTTGCCCCTGAGCTCTGGGAGTGACGCATATATGTTTGAAGGCACCATGTACGGTGCATCCGTTTCTAGTAGGATACGTGGTCCATTTTCTGGTCCGTCGTTGTTGGCGTCAGTTCCACTCGAGGCCCGGGGTGCTACCATCCCGGTTGTCATGTGACGGATGAGCGCAGCGGTATGGAGGTTGGTCGCATAGGAGATGACGCCGGTGATACCGATGTAGAGGTTTGGGAAGTGGTCGAGGAGTCGTCGCGCAAAGTCGGGTGAGTCTGTGAAGCAGTGAATGTGAATCTGCGTTGATATACAGAACAAGTGGGGAGGCAGCCAGTATGTCGTCAGAAAGGTCAAGTGATGGGTGGGGGATGGCGTAGATAGGGGAAGAAAAGGGTTAATATGGCGTGCAAAGGCAAGGATACGACACGAAGGGGTAACGATAGGATGGAGAACAAAACGCGCACCTTGTGATCGACGGGTACATGTTGTTTCAGTAACCTCTCCGTGTCCTCCTCCGCTTCCCGAGTGTGTATCGTGAGCGGTTTCCCGAGTTCAACAGCCCGACGGAGTTGTATCACAAAGACGCGCTGTTGGACGACGCGAGGAGAGTTATCGTAGTGATAATCGAGGCCAATCTCTCCCCATCCAACGCAGCGGGGATGACCCATCGCTTCGAGACTGTCAGAAGATGGGCGATATCATAATCAAGGCTGAATATCGCGCTTTGAAAAATGTTATGGAACTCACATCGATTGCTCCACTGCGTCGTCGTAGTGAGCTGCCTCATGTCTAAAGAAAAGTTGAATGATAAGCCGCCGTCGGGAAGAAACCTAGTACGTACGGATGAACACCTATCAAATGAGCGACGGGGGCAACCAGCACCCTACGGAGTCAATACAACCTTCCGAGCAGCAGATAAAACTATGGACCCTACTCACCCATCACAAACCAATACTCGATCCCACCCCACTGGACTGCCCTGTCCTGCGCGCTCAACGCCGAATCTGCAAGCTCCTTCCAAGCACGCTGCACGGGCGCCTCACACCACACGTCCACGATCGCCTCGACGTTCCGCCCACCATACACCCCGCGAACAAAGTCCCACACAGTATCGTACTTGCCGGTCGGGTACTTGCTCTTGTAGGAAGAGAACGTCGAGAGGAGGTGCGTGTGCGTGTCGATGATCGGGATTGGCGTCCCCGAAGAGGCCGTGGTGTTGGGGTAAGCAGGAAGGGAGAGGTGTGACTCGTTGAGAACGTTTTGCTTCTTGTTTTTGCCCATCTTGTCGGTCTTGTGCGCGTGTCGGCGTGAGACCGGGTTGGATGAACAGTGGCGAGCGTTGGCGTTGTGGGACCGTACTAGTAGAAAGGTGCCCCGTCGATGGAAGGAAAGTGCTGCAGGACACAAATTCAATTCGAGTCGGACCAGTTGTGCTACTTTCGGAGTGAACATCGGATACCGCTTCAAGGTCAGTCCGACTCTCAAGGTCAGATCTCATCCACCAATTTCCCGCACGGTCTCAGACCCTTCCAACATCCCATGAGCTCATAGAGCCGCCTAATTCAGAACGACGGGCCCTGGCATGACTATGTGGGAGTTTCATTTACCTTGGTAACCGGTGACGATCCATTGTTCGCACACATACTTTCAGCGGCCATTATCCGGAAAGGAGTCAAAAGCCAAGAAAGGCCCTTTCATGAGTAGGTGTGTCTGGGATTCAGTAGGCCAGATAGGAGGACGAGCAGAGATTTGCGATTGATCCGGGTTCTTTCCAGAGCACTAACTTATGTCTCAACTCGAGGAGAACTTATCAGGTTCTGCTGCAATGAATCGCGACTATAGTACCCTGAAAGGGATCCCGATCAGGTCGATTGGTCAAATAATGAACTGTTGAAGGTCGAAAATACCATGCGATATGAGATATGGGGAGTATCCAGGTTATTTATATGGTGAATATACTAGATGAATCTTGCCATCTGAACCCTACTCGGGAAGCGTTGGCGTTGCGCAGCCGATGTAATGTGTTCTTTTCCTCCTTCGGCCACGGTGCTGTTAGAGGAGCATATCCTCTGCACCCACATTAGCGCCTAGTGACTCTGGGTGCGTACTGTGCTTTCCGCGTAAGTACGTCATTGTTCTAACTCAAAGTATCCACAATTGTGCTCTTCGTCGTGGTAGATTGTATTCTTGAAGGAACCTATTTGCGAGGAATCGTGCACTTGATAAGTGCAATTCATGATAGAATGGCATTCAGTCGCTCGCCCTGCATTACATTTTGCGTTAACAGATCAGGGACGATTATATCAAGGTCATCTGTCGGTCTGGCGGACAAGTAGGAACGATGTTTCGAGCGCCATATGACAAGTCGAAGGAAGAGGAGCTGCTAGCCTGTCTTCCTGCTACTCAACTTCCTCCCTGTTCACTCGGCTAAACATCTACCGCGACCACTTGACCTCCTCTCAACCCCTGCCCTTTGAGCTATCACGTCTGGAGTTGCCTAGACAGTTCAAGGACACGGACGAACCATAGGCGTATGTTTGCTTCCATCCGCCCTCATTCATTTCGTTCATGACGATTGTTACTAGGAGTGCCTACATAGTCTGATTAATCGTAACAGGCACGCAAGTCGGTGGGTCCTCAAGCTCAAGGCTCTACCCATTCACGTCGAAGCTACACAACAGGCAGTCCATCTCGAATGCAACCCACGTCCGGTTTTCTACACGAGTAGTCTACACAAACGCCCCATCGTCCAGATGTGGTATCGAATCGATCGAGGATCATATAACCATGAGACCATTTCGGTTCCCAACGGGTCCCGAAAGTCTTGGGGTCGGAATGACCACGAAGTAAGGAAATAATTCGCACTTCTTTTGAATTTTATGCTTACCCTCACATAATTGTAATCACCTTTCTGATGATGGCTTGCCTCGAGTCCCTCTCCTTTTGGTCTTCTGCGACTATACCAAGGAACGAGTGAGGTCAGGTTTGACGGTCATGGTTCGGATAGCAGCCAAATGGCCTTTCCCCATAAATCTATGGTTAATGGCATCCTGTGTTGGTCTTAGCGGCCCGTTATCTGTTTCGTCGTCCGCCGCGTCGTCGGCGCGTCGTGGTGATGCGTTTTCTTTTCG
>JBBPLP010000304.1:0-28712 GCA_038089875.1 Fistulinella prunicolor
GGGGTCGACGAGGACGCGGTATTCGAGCGTGGAATCTGTGGAAACGTGGGTGCGCTGGGAGAGGACCTCGAGAAGGAGCGAAGACGAGGCAGAAGTAGATGAGGATGAAGATGGGGGCGCAGAGTGAGAGGGGCTAGTAGATGCAGAGGAGGTGAGCGGAACGAGTGAGGAAAGTATAAAATATTCAGATGCGGATGTAGCCTCAACCGAGGACTTTTTGGACGGGGAAGAAAGTGTGAGGGAGGAGAGAGTGGAAGAGATTTGCTTCGTGGGCGACGGGGGGCTGGTATCATCATCTTCCTCCTCGCTGTCATGATTACATGCACCGTCCAACGTGGGATGTCGAGGGGTATCTTCTTCCATGACAACCCTCCGGACTGCCCTGCATACAATTCCAGGCCAGAGCACAGTTCTAAACCTTTGCACGATGACATCCTTGACCCCCCACTCAAAATAAAGTTCGCAGAGGGAAGCGATCCTCATCGGGTCGGGGTCGTTTCTCCACACGCCAGGCGGGGTCTTGCGCTTACCCTTCGAAGGCATGTTTTCAGAGGTGAGGGGGTCTGCATAGGATATGAGGACGGGCAGCGAGGGAAAGTCGTCGGGAAGTGACGCTGCGAGGGATGGTTTCTTCGAGGGCAACAGACCACTCTTATTCGTCTTGAGTTCGTTTTTGATGTCTTGTCTCCATTGGTCGAGAAAGGTATCAAGCCTGGACCCTTTGAGTGTCTTGACGGCTTTCATAAGGGAATCGCCGAAACCAGCACGGGCGAGACCAGTTGCGAATTTCTGGCCACAACCAGGGAGACCAGCGGGGATATAGTCGCCACCTGAGAGAAGACCGATCAGGATAGTAGCTGGACGAGAGAGGGCGACAGAGGGGTTTGAGAGGATAGCGTCAGCTGTGTACGTGACGACATGGTTTCCGTCGTCTTTCCCTTGTGCGTTTTTGACGGGGTGGGCGCGGTTACCCGACAGCGTATTACTCGGGCTACGGGACAATGAGACAATGAAAGGGAGTGAGGACGAAGAACGCACTTTCGAATGACCATGACAGCACCGAAAAGAAAGTTGTCCACGTCGTCGCTGAGGACCGCGTCGATGATGCCGACTCTGTTGAGATAGGCCAGTTCGGCTTCTGCCTCGCCCGGTGCGACGCACCATTCGAAGCCGAACGCGTCTATGATGTTCTTCATACCCTGGGTGAGCCAATGTGCGTTGCCACCGACGCGCTTCCCGCGTTTGACAGCAGGCCTGTTCGGACCATCAAAGACGAAGAGCGGGAGCAGGGGTGATTGGAGTAGACGACAACAACGAAAGAAGAGGGTGCGAAGCTCTGGGTTCTCGCCTTCTCTGCCATAGGCCGCGTGAAAGAACCAGATGGATGCGTCAATGCCGATGCGAAAGCCACGTTGATGAGACGGATTGGCGTTGAAGCCGTCCTCGACAGCGAGCTCGGTGAGGGAGCGAACTTTGCCAGCAGGGCGTAAAACCTAGAAAGACGACGTTTTGTCAGAGAGTTCGGTGATGGTCGCAGCTGTTTCTGTCACCTCCCACAAGCCAGCGACACCCATTCAAGATTTCTTTGGCAAGAGGCTCTTTCGCGTCTATCAAATGCACGTGACTTTATTACAGATTCACGTGACATTCACGTGTACTACGACTACGACTACGCGAAATGGACCCCCTCGTCGTGAAAAGCAGACAACAGTCTACGCACGTCAGGAAACATCGTCGAACATCGTCAGAAAAACACGTACTTTAAAAGATCGTCTACCGTCATCTTCGCCGCTCTTTGATCCGAGTATCCCGTCGAGTTCAAGACCTCTTCCACTCTAGCCTTCATCCCAACACTGTCATCGATCATCTAACCACGAGTCAGATATACCACGTCTTTCGCAACGATCGGATGTCACCTTGTTCTGCAACGAACACCACGTCCGCCAGTTCTTTTCCAACATCTCGACCACCCCCTTGGCCATAAATGTTGCGTGTACCGTCTTATTTCTTCGTGAGAACACTATCCGTCCAAGACCATCAAACTCTTCAAACTTGACCGGCGGCGGTGGATCGAGCGGCGCCATGCGCACCACAGATGATTCCACCAACGGTGCCGGTCGAAAGTTGTTCTTCCCGACATGCATGAGCAGATCGACTTTGGAATAAAGTTGGACGTTCGCAGACAGTCTCGACCACAACTCAGTGCCGGGCTGGGCAACTAATCGAAGGGCAAACTCGCGCTGGAACATGAGAATGGCAACGCGGCAGATCGGACGGTGAGACAGCAGGCGAAAGACGAGCGGTGATGAAATCTGATAGGGCGTATTGGATATACAGACATCGAAATAGGGCAGGTCAGCCTTGACGAAATCGCCAATGATGATGTCGAGTTTTCGTTGTTCAGGTCTGAAATAACATGGGGTCAAGTTCGACCGGAGAGAGAAGAGCATCGGTACTCACTTTCCCTGGACACGCTTCGTGACTTCTGCTGCCATTCGAGGATCCATCTCTACGGCAGTGACATGTTTTGCTTTTTCCAGAATGCGGACCGTCAAGTTTCCAGTACCGGGACCGACTTCCAAGACTTTGTCCGTGGGACGAAGATTAGCCTGGGGAGGCATCAATCCCCAAACGCTCAAATGAGCCAACGACGGACCTTGTCTACAATTCTAAACATGAAATGAAAGAGTGTGATCAAGCGATGGTCCCAGCATAAACGAATGCGTACGTTTGCGCGATCTGGGGATTCTTGAGGATATGCTGGCCAAATCGTTCGGTGTTGAAGATCGGGTTGCGAACGCCCGACGAGCTGCCTTCGCCATTGTCATGATTTTTTGAAGAACCCGCTGCCGCAGATTTTATGGAAGACGGGTGTGTCTTTGAGAAACGTTGTGATGTCGCGCGAGGCATCTTCTCCAAGGATGACCGTAAAACTTTCTGGGCTTGTCACTACGGCCAAAGTTGCCTTTTTCGGTTAGTACTAGGTTTATCTACCCCTCGTTTCGAACCGTTTGCCATCATGCTGCAGACGACTCCCAACCATGTTCAAGAAACCGCTGTCGAACATCAAAACTTCAGGCATGTCCTCGTTCACGCAAATGTATCACAGCGACATCAGTTAAACGATCTACAGCACCACTTCGCAGCACTGATCGACGCAAGCTGAAGCAGCGCGTCATAGAGACGTATGGAATATCTCCTGAACTCGGCGAGCTGCTCGTACCAGACGGGCTCAGGTCGCAAAAGGTCGAAACTTATACGGATGAACCTAGCGTCTGTTTCGCGCCACTTCACGTTTGACCAGACACATTGATACTGCTCGCTGATTTAGCTCATTTATCTGTCGTCCGAGGGCGATCCACTCTGGTTTACCATCGGAAAGAATTCAAATGATCTTATCCCCACAGGTACAATCCATTTCTAACATGACTTTTGGGTATTGAACTACCTTGTTACTCTAGTCTACACTTTATGGAAGAAATATGACCTACTTCCATGGATCACCACTCCACCAGCAGTCATACCCATCCTTGTAGGGGGCGCAGACCTCATGATCCCTGGTGGTAAGCATACACCTAGCTCTTTCGAGCGCCAGATCCTCGCATGAACTTTGGCCCTATCCACACAGTCGTTCAGGTATCCAGTCCGACTGTGTTGCCACAGCAGCTCGTCAGCATCGTACAGCACATAGTCGGTTCTCCTTCAACGCGTGGGCCTCCACTTGCAGTCGGGAGACTGGCAGTGGACTTGAACGCGTTGAAGACAAGTGCAAAGGGAAAGGCCGTTCACGTGTTACATACCTGGAAAGACCACCTGTTCGATATGGGGAACAAGTCTGATCCTCCGGGCGAAATCGAGGTCAAGGAAGACGAAGAAAAGGACGAGGACGCGCGGACATCGGAGCCGGCTGGCATTGACAGAAGGCAAGAGCCCGTCCCCAGCGATGCTGTCAACGATCCGAACAGGACGAACGGCGCCGCATCCAACCCCCTGCCTCCGGACAAACCGCTGGCGGCGGCTTCTGTCCCCAAAACCTCACCCTCCGCTCTGAACGAGCCGGCGTTTTCCAAGGAGGGTGAGATCCGTCTCCTCGAAACTATGCCCTGATTGAAACCCCAACAGAGGTCTCCGACATCTTACATGTTGCCGTCCTCCAGGCTATAGGCACCACGCTTGCTCCCCTTACATCTGCGCCATTTCCCATACCTGCGAGCACCTTCTACTCGTCGTATATTCTACCTTTTCGGCCTGCATTCGTTCGCAAGTCCTCGTCCGACGAACATGCACAGTCATCAACATCCAGTGAAGTGACGCCTCCATACCCCCAGATTGATATCAAGCACTCCAGTTACAAGTCTCTCCTCGCGTTCTTCAAGTTTCTGGATAAGCAACAGATTCTGTCGCTCAAAGACATTAAACCGGAACCACTCGTGCTGAGCGTCTCGGCCACCCATCCTGATGTGGTTGCACATCGGCCGTACACGTCGCTTCGAGACGTACAGATCAAGGAAGAGAAGAGAGAGAAGAGAGAAGAAGAGGAAAGAAGCAAAGTGCGCGAAATGGAGGTGAGAGAGTTGTGGAAACCACATGCTGCCAGTGGATCCACCAAGTTTTTCTCCGAGGGAGGGCTCGAGTACGTGTTCTCTAACCACACGCCCAACCAGAGTTCCTGACATCGTCTCGCTTCCTGTACAGCCCCTCGGCGATGTACAGTTATTCGGATTTAAAGTCGGCAGTAAACACGTATGTGGCTGCACGCCAACTCACGAACCCGCGAAATCAGTCATACGTCAATGTTGGGACTGACGAAGTGTTGCTCTCGACGGTGTGTGCAAAAGGCGAGACTGCCGAGAGTGTCGAGTTCCTGAAGCGAGAAGACGTTGTACGGAGACTGTCAGAGAATATGCAGAGCTGGTACGAGGTGCAGGCAGAGGGAAAGGATTTGGTACTCAAGTACGTCATCGTTTCGGTCGGGCGCAGCATTGATGTGATGTTGTTCGTAGAAAGGGACAGTTGAAGCCCATCTCAGTCGTGGTCAAGGTTCGACAAGGCAGAAAGGCAAGCACCCTCATCACTGGGTTCGAGCCATTTTTCCTCGAGGCACAAGAAATGGCGGACGAACTCCGACGGTTATGCGCATGTGCGACGTCTGGTACGTGTTCGGTGACCTGAACCTATTCGGTGCAAATGACGTGGGCGTTGGTAGTGTCTTCTTCGGGGCTTGGAAAAACGCCCGGACTAGAAGTGCTAGTGCAAGGGAAACAAATGAAGACGGTAACCGAGTTTCTGCTCTCGAGGGGCGTCCCAAAGAAGTGGATAGAGTCGGCTGAGTTGCCTAGAAAGAAGTGAGATAGAGAGTAGATAAGGACGTGGTACAAATTTGTACATCACCGCTCGGCTACCACATTCAATCTCTGTTCCCGTCGTTGGACACGATGACTACAACTGCTGTTCTCTTCGCCGTCCCCTACGCCGACGTCCTCGCGCAGTCCGTCCCGCCGTGTCTTGCGAACAGCTTTTATGGCATTTATGGCGAACAAGCCGTCTTCAAGCCCCTCGAGTCCCTGTGTGTGAGCCAGTTCGTCGAGAGCAGCCCTTCTGTGGTTGTTCCGTTGCCAGCTGGCAACGACCAGCTCGTCTGGATCCAGGAATCTGCCATCGATATCGCCCTCCGAACGACCACATACAACACCGAAGTGGAGGACTTCTTCCAATGGCTCCGGGCCGGTGACGACGCCGTCGTCCCGACGAGCGACTATCAGACCGTGCTGTTCTCGCCCGCCTTCTCTCTGCTCCACCACGATCCCGTCCTTGGATCCGCCCTCGTCGCCGTACCAGACGACGCAGCCGCCTACGCACTCTCCTCGTTCCTCCCCCGCTACTGGAAAGCCTCCCCGATCCCACCAACCCCGACCGCGTACCTCCCCGTCCCAGAGTACGCCGTCGACCACGTCCGCAAGCTCCTCGCATCCTTGCACTTTGATCCCGCCGTCGCGAGCGTCGTCAATGGCATCTCCGTCGACGGCATGCGCAAGGACATTCGCTACCTCACCAACGAAGACGGCACGTCGGGGATCGAGTCGCGGCATTCGTTTTCGGGCGGCTCACGCGTCGCCGCAGCGTGGCTCAAGGACCAGTTTGAGCGTACCGGCGCGACGTGCGAGCTCAAGGAGTTCTTGGCTGGCTTCGCACCCAACGTCATCTGGTATGGCACTGTCGTCCGTCGGTCCCGTGTCCGTGGAGGCTGATAGATTCGCAAATAGCAAGTATGTTGGCACCGTGGACGCGCACTCGATGGTGCTCATCTCTGGTCACTATGATTCACGCGGGTCGTTTGGCTCCCCACGCGTAAGTCGAGGCGTCGTACCGTGATCGTCGGGTGACAGGATAAGTATTGTAGGCGCCTGGTGGCAACGACGACGGTTCCGGCACCATCTCGTTGCTCGCGATCGCCCACCGAATCAAGGAGCTCGGTCTCAAATTCCGCACAAATGTCGAGCTCGTCGCGTTCGCGGGCGAAGAGCAAGGATTGCTCGGCTCCAAAGCATACGCTCGTAGGTGCTCCTGTTGGCATGCTCGCTGTTCGCTGATGCCATGCCCACATCGACAGGGGAGCTGCGCGCACAGAATGCCAATGTGACGCTGATGATACAAGCGGACATGCTCGCCTACCACGCCCCATACGAGCCTCCTCAGCTCGGGCTGCCGATACGGTCTGTCACCTCGTCCGTCGCCGTAGAGCGCGACTCACAAGTCCACACCCAGCATTGGCACGCCTGAAGTCGCGGAGCTGGTTTCACAGATAGCTGCGATATACAGCCCCGAGTTGACCGTGGGGTACACGAGTGCTTGCTGCAGCGACCATCAGGTATGTCACAGTTCTCTCTGGTGTCAACGTGGGATAATGACGGTCCTTTCACAAGTCTTTCCATCAACAGGGATATGCGGCTACGCAGGTATTTGAGCGCGCTGGACCGAGTACGTCGTTTTGGTCGCGTTACGAGAACTAGAGTCGATATTGACATCATTCATCTACCTTGTCTAGTCGCAGACCCCATGTATCACAACAGCGGTACGTCCGTGTAATGTCTCGAGACTGTCTTTGTGAACATATTTACTATGGCAGGTGACGTGAGCGAGAGACCGGGATACGATCTCCATCAAGTCCGGTATATCTCGAGAGTCCAGGTGAGTCGCTCACCCGGACGTCATGCAACATCCTAACTAATAACTTGCGTCCAGTTTGCGACGCTGTTACACGCTGCGGGCTTTGACCTCCCTAAAGTAGATGATTGGTTCGATCGGAACGAAGAGTGAGCCGGTCGTGCGTGGTTTAATCTTATGCGTATCATATTGTGTTGGCATGGACGACGCATGTCCCATACGGAACCGTTATCGAATTTACAATCTACGACATAACGTCGCTTTGTTACTCGAGACAAGTTGACATCGCTGTCCCTTTTTTTGCTCGTCGAGTGCGTGGTGGTTGCATCACATTGCCCTCACGCAGGACGGGCGTATGCTTGGTGCTGTTATATGTGAAATCTATGCCAGCCAAGCTCGGCCAGTCGAGTCGGACAGCCCGCGGCCCGGCCTTTCGAAAAGCCACTTTCTGCAAGGGACGCAAGTCGGCACTTCCCGAGTATGGGATTTATACAGGCTGACCCGGCGTGTCTATGAAAATGCCTCTCTGGCCCGACGCGATCTTGACTCGCTGGCACAAAATGCTCGGCCTCCAGCGCCAAATTCCCGCGCGCTGGCACCGCGCCCGTCTGCGGGAAGAACTTCGCGAGCGCTGCCTCGCCACAACGCCCCTCGCCAGGGTCAGCGAAACATCCGATGTCCTCTTCACCATCAGTCGGGCGGCGCACGACGGCTTTCCCGTCTGCAAGAGACCCCCTTTTGCCCCCTTCCACAACGGATTGGCCTACATGTATATGTTCGCCAAATACACCTCGCGCTGGGGTTTTTACCGGATGGCTGCGCTGCTGTGCCGGGCGCCGGATGCCTCTACGGTCAGGGAGGTGGTGAATCCTGCCAAGGACAGTAAACTAGATGAGGTGGCGGCCAGGCATGGGATGAATCTGGCGGCATTTAGGAAGGTGGGAAGGACGCTGAGGCGTGTGTGGCCGCTTTTGCCATAGGTCCAGACATGCAGGTGATATGGCGGGCCTCCGGCAGAAGGCTGCCAGCAACATCAGTAGAAACCATATACCAATAGTATACTGCTGGATGTATTGGTTTTCGCAAAAAGTACTACTACTCTACTATACAACAATCAGGAAACAGGTGTCACCCACCGGGAGGTGGCAAGCATGACAGACAAGCACTCGAGCTCGAAAATAAAAGCGGCGGCAGTGGCGTCGAACGAGCGGTCAGGCTCGAAAAAAGCGGCGGTACTCGACAGCACACAACACGGTCGTGGAACGGGAAAGGCGGTGGTGGTGTTGAACGAGCTGTGGGGCTCGACAAGAGGTGGCAGTGATAACCAGCGAGTAGTCGGACTTGAGAGGGGCACTGAGCGGGCGGCGGCGGTCGATAATACTGACAGCGGGGACGTGTAATAGGTGGGGGCAACCAGCAAGCAGTCGGGCGCGAGAGGTGGTCGTTGAACGCGCAGTTGGGCTCGACAATGCACAGAGGCGACCAGCAGGCCCTCTGACTCGAAAAAGCGGCGGTGGCGCTTGAAGATAGGCGATAATGGCAACCAGCAGGCAGTCGGGCTCGAGAGGTGGCAGCCGGGTAGTCGAACGAGTGGTGGCACCCGACAAGAGGCGGCAGGTGTGTTGAACGAGCAACGGCGCTCGACAACACGTAGCAGGGGCGGCCGGTGAACTTTCAGACCCAAAAAGAGGCAGCGAGGGCACATTAAACGAACGATGGAGCTGGGAGAGAGGGAGGGCGACCAGCGATCGGTCGGGCTTGTGAGGTGGTGGCAGGGGCGACTAGCGAACGCTCTGAGGTCGAGAACATATGGCGATGGCGAGGATCCAGCGCTGAGGCTCAAGGAAACACGGTGGCGGAGGCAAATGAGACTGGGGGCTTGCCGAAATACAGCAGAGCTTGGTTCACAAGTAGCAGCTCATGTCTGGAACGGGAAGTTGGGAGTCCGTTGGGTTGAAGGGCGCGCTTGTGCTGTCACACAGGACGAAGAGTTGGTTGTTGGACTAGAACAGGTGGTGGCAGAGTAAACGTGACAAGGCCTTGGATGGGTCAAGCGAGTGGTGAGGCTCGCGTAGAGGTGCCGCTAGTGACCTGTTTGCCATTGGACAAAAGCAGGCTAGGATACAGCGAAGGTCGTCATGCTGAGTTACTTCAGCCAGGTGACTTGCACTTGGGAGTTCTAGTGACATTTCCGAGTCAACGTGTGTTGGATGGATGGGTTACATAGATACCATCAGTTCATATACCTGCAAGTGTGATGGTTATTTTGAGCACGCAGATTCGTAGAACGTAGCTTCCTTGTCACAATTTGTACGCAGACTAATCGGCAAATTCGTCATTCCAAGAGGTCGGCGTCGGGACCGACCAATCGCCCCTTGAAACGACGAATCTGCCTACCAACGACGATAGGCATACTGATCCCCGAGTCACCTGACAGTACTTACAAACAGTATATATAGGACGCCGCTACAGCACGAATGATAGCGCCCTTCTCCCGCATTCTTGTATCTCTCTCTCCCTCTGCTTATACACCCACTGTTACACTTCTGTTCCCGGCCGACGGCTAGTGTTGGGCACCCGCCCCCCGGGCGCTCTTCCATCAAGCTATGTCCGTGGTATTGAACAGACGATTCCCCGTGTCTGTGGTGCCCCTGCCGGTATACTTATTGTTCGAGAGGCGGAGTGCTACAATGTTGAGATTGGCATCATGGACAAGTGCCCGCGCGAGCGGTCCATCCCCAGTGACGGCTTGGGACTGAACTACACCGGCCACTACCACGATTCGAGCACCGGCATTCAGATCCCTTGCGCGCCGGATAAACTGCATCGCCGTGTTCCCGTTGTTGACCACGGAGTCTACCAACAACACGGTGTGTTGCTGCTCCACGTGGTCTGGAAGGATCTCCTCAGGCCGCTTGGCGTGGACGAACATGGCAAGCGGGAAGGCGTCGTTGACGCCGAAGGCCATTGCTTCTCCACCTCGCATTAGGGCGACGATCACCGTGCGTTGCTCATGGATGAGTCGATGCCCCTCTGTCTGATGGCCTTGGACGTGTGGGATCTGGTATTCTTCAAGGCCGATGAGGTCTGCAAGGAACTCCATTGCCAAATACCACCCAACACGACGATGGGCATCTCTGAGAGCTGGTCCAGCAATGGTTGCGTTGCGAGTTGGTGTCATGAGAAGTTTGGCAGCGCTCTTGGACGTAGCATGAAGGACTTGAGGACTGGGGAAACGTGGCCGGCAGAAGACTGACTCGATGAACTTGGGATCTGTGATATCTACCAGGGGAAGCCTGGTGGTATCCAAGCGCGGCAACACATGGCTGGGTAGCAGGACTTGCCGCGCTCGAAGACCACCATTGTCGATAGCATCCAACAGCGCCGTCTCCATGGTCTTGCTCCGAGTCCGATCCTCGCCGACCACGACAACAGCTTGATCTGCCTTGGATAACATGTTGAGGTCCAGGGGACTATCTCCGAATGCAAAGACATGGCAGTGGTGAACGGTGTGGACATGAGCGACCAAGGCGGCTTTCACCTCAGCGGTGACAATGATGGTATCGTTACCGATAGGTCCGGTGCCAATGGTTTTGATCCTGCTGAGGCCTGCTCTCTCCAAGACTCTCTCCCAAACAGCAGCAAGCCCACAAGTGACAACAACCGCCCGGACGTGCTCTGATGCTTCCACCTGCTTCAGGAGCTCCAGGAACTCGGGGTACAGAGTCACTTCCGCCGCCACGGCATCGCAAAGGTCGCTGAAGTGCAGATCTCGGTGTACCTCTTCGTACAGCAAATTGGCTTGGCGAAAGGCGGCATATGAATACCCCAACGGGCCGCTAAACAATTCTTTTAACGGATCCTCCTCCTCAGAGCCTCGAGACTTGGCAACCATCCTCCAGAATAACCTGCCGGTATCCACCGCGGCCAACGTCCTGTCCCCATCCACAACCAAGACCGTCTCCAACTTCTCCAACCCACGACCCAGCGCCTGGTCCAGAATGCTCTTGGCACGGCGAAGGTTGTATTCCTCAGTGTGGACCCGGAAGTCGTGCGCCAGCGCCGAAACATCTGCCACAAGGTCTACCGACTCCCCACCCAAGCCGATCACCGAGAACAAGATGCCGTGATCCATGCAGAGACGGCGCAGCTGTGTCTTCTCCTCCTCCTGCCATCTGCGAAGGTGTTCGACGGACACAGCTGCGCGCGTCCTTTCCGAGTCGCCCAGTCTGCGTTGGGCAATCACCTCGGCTGGGACGCCCAGGTAAATGATATGAGTGTACGTGCTCAGGTCGCCCCTGGTGCACACCACTTTTCCTGCCTCCTCCCCTTGGGCCCAGAACATGAAGTGGCCCGCGATAATGGCGGCGCGGCCGGTGGTGACGCATTCATTGCTGATCGTGGTAATGGCGAGTTGGCGGTATCTGGTCTTGTCGTGTTCCGGCAGCTTTTGGAATGCCTCGAGGCCGCCGGAAACGAGGGATGCAATCATAGCAGAGCCTTCATAGAAGGCAAAATGCCCCGAATCTTCGAGTTCTAGAGCGAGTTTGTTGAGCAGGAAGGTCTTGCCAGAGCCGGGAACGCCGTAGACGCCGATGACGACTGGCTTGGAATTTGGAATGTTAGGGCCAGCAGGATGCTTCAGTTGGTCTGCCGCCATGTTGCCGGGAGAGCTAGTCAATATTTTCGGCTGTTCTGGAAGCATCAACGCAACCAAGCTGACGGCAAGAAGGGTTGAGATAGAAAGCTGTGGGAAAACGGCTCCAAACCAACAGCTTCCTTAAGTATATACGGAGCAGGGCTGTGCCATAGATAGGTCGCGTGGGACCTGGTAGAGTACTACTATGAGGACGAACTGGGGAAAAAGGAAAGCTCCGAGCACTCACTCGTCGCGTCCATGCACGCCGCGACGCACAACGACTGCGCCGTCGCAAGATGCGGTGTTAGGGGAATTGGCAGACGGTTCGAATGCAAGCGAGGAACGTTGGTTCATTGACGTCGCGTTGACACTTCCGGAGTTACTTTGAGATCACGTCGCTTGATCATCAACTGAGCCGAACCGTTCATCGCTGCATCCAAAAGTTTGCGACGTTACACGCCGCGGGCTTTGACCTCCCTAAAGTAGACGATGAGTTCAACGTTGGTCAGACGGGAACGAAGGGTTAGTCCGATTGCGCGTGGTTTAATCTTATGCGTATCATATCGTGTTGGCATGGACGACATGCGTCGTCCATGCCCTTATCGAATTTACAATCTACGACATAATGTCGCTTTGTTACTCGAGACAAGACATCGCTGTTTATGTCCCATTTTTACTCGTCGGCGAGTGCGTGGTGGTTGGCACATGTTGCGCTCACGCACAACGGGCGTCTACTTGGTGCTCTCAAATGTGATATCTACGTTCGGTTCCCAAGTCGAAGACGTTCAACGCTGGCAGGTTGACTTGTTCCGATTCACGAACTCATCGCTTGGCAAGTGCAGGAATTGGTGTTATGGAAAGCAACCAAATCGTATTCGTAATGCATCCAGTGCGGGAAAAACAATGCTAGGGAGGTATCGCTGAGTGAGTAACAACGTAAAGTGATTGTACAAGTCAATAATGGTGCAACAAATCTAACGCGTGCCACAGATGGAGTATATGTCAAGATGCCAGAGCGCCAGTCGAATAGTATACCGATGCAAAAAGAACAATGCAAGCCTAAAAGTCTTCCTCTAGCGAGCTATTCATCGCTGTGGTCAGCCAGAGGGGACAAGGACAACAAACGAGTGTACTTACAAGAGCTTGCTGGTGACCGTTTCACTCTTTTGGCTGTTGTGGTTTACATTCGCCTTCGAATAGTCGGATACCCGCTTCTCGAAGAAGTTGGTCTTGCCTTGCAATGATATCATGTCCATGAAATCGAATGGGTTCGTAGCATTATACACTTTTTCGTTCCCCAACGAGACCAGTAGACGGTCGGCGACGAACTCAATGTATTGACACATGAGCTTGGAGTTCATTCCGATCAAAGCGACGGGCAGTGCATCTGGGCACATGGTCAGTACGGAAGGGTATTGTTATTGCCAAGTATCTTACCGGTCAAGAACTCTTGCTCAATCTTGACTGCCTCCGTAATGATTCGCTTGACAACATCTGGGTGGGGTCGCCGCTTGAGGTGGCTGAAGAGCAAGCATGCGAAGTCGGTATGCATTCCCTCGTCACGGCTGATGAGCTCATTGGAGAAAGTGAGACCGGGCATTAAGCCACGTTTCTTCAACCAGAATATAGAAGCGAAGGAGCCAGAAAAGAAAATGCCCTCAACGGCAGCAAAGGCAACCAGGCGCTCGGCAAACGTTGCACGTTGGTCGGAAATCCATCGGAGTGCCCAGTCGGATTTGCACTTGATGCAAGGAATGGTCTCCACGGCATCGAAAAGGTATTCGCGTTGAGCAGCGTCCTTGATGTAGGTATCAATAAGGAGTGAATACGTCTCGGAATGGATGTTTTCCATCATGATTTGGAAGCCGTAAAAGCAACGAGCCTCGGCGGCTTGAACCTCGTTGGAAAAGCGCTCGACCAGGTTTTCGTTGACGATGCCATCTGAAGCGGCGAAGAATGCAAGCACATGAGAGATGAAATGGCGTTCGTTGTCATTCAAACGATTGTTCCAGTCGTGCAGATCCTTTGAGAGGTCCATTTCCTCAGCAGTCCAGAAGGATGCTTCGGCCTTCTTGTACATTTGCCATATCTAATGACATGTTAGTACTAATCATGTGGGATAAGCCACACACTGACCTCATGATACTGTATAGGGAAAAGAACAAAGCGACGTTTAGATTCTTTGAGAAGAGGTTCCTCGCCTACGTAAATGATGCAATCAGAAGGGGATGGTTCGAGGGAAGAATAGACTTACACTCTGGAAGGTCCACTTCGCCGACGAACTTTGAACGAAGAGCAAGAAACTCGTCTTCGTCTTCAGAGTCGTCTTGCAACGTGTCTGGAGAGATGGAACGTTTCTTGTCGTCAACGACACGTTCCTTTGAAGTGGATGGCTTGGAAGGGGAGTCTAACGAAAAGGCAGCGATCGCTTGCGCAGCCTACAAGAGAGGTGAGAAAGAACAAAGAAGCGATGCGACGGTCGCACCTTCTTGCTAGGAGTGAGGAGGGGAGACGAGGAGCGAGGAGGAGCGAGGGAGGTAGCCATGGGTAAGAATATGTATACGGAGTGCTGGTGACAGAAGCGAATCCACCGCCGTTTTTATGGACGGATGCGTTGCGCGTATTTGGCTTGTTGAACGTAATGACGCGACGCGTTGTTGTGACGTGTTTTGCACACGAATTCACACCGCAATTAGACGTGTGGGCGTAGACTTGGCCGACTTGCCTTGTAGGGGTTAAAATGACGGGATATCAGTCGCAATGACTCACACCCGTGTGATCATTTACCGCCCGACACTTGGCCATCTTTCCAAACGGTCCACGTCGAGATATGGAGTGGCACGCAGCGGTTTCTGGTCTTGTTCATGACCTTCAAGTATTTGTTCTGCATGATACATACTGATCCACCAGTGGCGGAGGCAGTTGTGGAGGTGCAGCGGGTGGATGAACCGGTATTGTTTGCCAACCTGAAAGTGGGTTCAAGAGGGGTTACTGCAGGCTCAACTTCAAGTTCAGCGGCACGAAAGGATGCCTGTCATTACTCCCGTTCGCGTCCACAACGTTGGCGTCGTCCAAAGGAACGACGGTCTAGATGGAAGTAGTTTACCCATTGTTTGAGCATTGTGCAAGAATCACCATCAAGTCCATCCCTTGAGGAGCTCTCAGAAGAAGAATCTATATATTATCTAGAATGAAGGTCACGGTGCGCCGATCCTCGATTACATCGGACGATGTACCTTTTGCTAAGCTGACACGTACCAACGGCAGCCAGTCCACACATTGCACTGGGCTGATCATCAAATTCAGTCAATATCTTAACTAGACAGATTTCACTCAGCAAACCCAGTTTACATACATCACTGGAAACCCATTCTTACGGCAAGGTCTTATAAGGCTGCCGCAACGCACATAAGGGCCATAATACGCCCTAATATGATCACGAAAATCACAATTAGTTGTAAGGCCTTATAGCGAACATGGGTGCTTATTTCAACTCAAAATTATGATCAACTGGGATAGTAATGATTGTCTCGATTCATTGCACCAGCATATATGTTCCTTTCCCATTCTTGGGGCATGACCACCTACGAGATGTCAACAGCACAGCAGTTGAATTATTCGCTGTCTGTTCTCATTATTTTTGGTTTTTTGATGGCTGAACAATCAATGCTGTGATTTTGTGACTTGTCCTCTTTAGCCCCAGCATGCTCTCATTGCTTAAACGTTCGCTATTATGCTCAACATTTGCACACCGCCACCTGTCCAGCTTGTATGTCCCATCGATGACAGCCATGTGCCAACGTTCGATCCCCAACTAAAAGACGTCCATGCAGCATGGACACCTGTCTTATCCCAATGCTCCATTGGTATCTGAAGGGCGTATAGATGCATCAGATGCTGGTCTTCTGCCAATGCTTCACCATCATTTAAATGTCGTCGAATTTCAATAGGATTAAGCAGCATGCATATCCAGCCTGCAGGCTGCGCTGCTTTGATATTTTGTATTGCATCGCTCGTACACATTCAATACACGGAGAATCTTTCTTTGTAGTCAGTCTATGTACTTGTATGGTGACATATGTAATAACAATGAAGCTGCAGTCCACTACTTCCTTGATCGCGCAACCGAGAGTAATTCAGGTTGTAAGGGGAGATATTCATCTACGTTCCTGCGCCCGAAGACTATTCTGGATGGCCAAATGACAACAAATGGTCAGTGATGTCAAGCAAAATGTTTGATATACCCACCGGTTCCACCACAGAAGAAGTTTATTCACCGCTGCTGTTTGTGCTTGTGAGCCTTCATCCTCGAAGTAGTTGACAATCTGGTAATAGAATTCCTCGTGGTTGAAATATTCGTCCTCGGTGGCCCATTGAGAAAGGCTGGACAGCGCGAAACGAAGCTACCAACATTCATGGTGAATGGTGCCGTACATTCAATCCTTTAAAATAATCTCACCTGAACTGCCATGTATGCGATTGCCCTTGGCTGTACAGATTTCATCCTGATTATCTCTGCAACACAGCTGCGGCGCTTTGGGATTTGCCTTGTGGAATTTGATGGCGTCTGAGCCACACCCACCTCATCACTGGAAAAGGCTGCAGAGGTGAAGATGCATTGGAAAGCCTTAAATGTCATGGTGACGGTGGGAAGCAAGAAGTCGGTATAGGGTGTATCATAGAGATAGAGTGGAAGCACTTACTCTGACTAAAATTTCACCTCTGAAGAGACCTTTACTGGGATCGGTCGGATCGTACTGGCCCTCAGGGTATAAAAATGTTGGCCAGCTCAATGCTGTAACGCGAAACAAGGGATCGCCTTGCTCTATCGCATCACGCACTCTGTGTCAGACTTCAGTGATATATTACACGGGCAACAAAATAGGTATACTTTATGTCGGCCCAATCATAGTCTACCGGACAGAGAAGTTGACCAGTTATTAGATTGTTGAAACCTCTTGTGGCTTTTTCACGCGTCTGTAGGGGTATCCAGCCCTCTGGGAGAGTCGGACGTGCGTTCAACCATCTTACTACAGCACTCTTGAGCGTATTTGCATCATCCGACCTGGCGCTATCTGCTCCATGTTGTAGCTGTTCAACTAATTTGTGAGATTAAGCCAGGAGAATCGGGGTTGCATTACCTCTCTAATTGCGATGCTCAAGTCAAAGGTGCCTGACGCACTTCCAATCCACCTACTGATTGTAGGGCATGAGATTACAAGCTTCTTGTAAGCGTTGTATGAGCGTTGTTGTCTATGTTGTGCATATCATGAGTACGCATGGCTGCAAAAGAGTGTAAACATTCGTGAAACATATATGACTTACTCTTTGGTAGACGGAATCTCCTCTGGTGAAGTTTGTGAGCCTGCAATCAGCATTTGACGACGATCATATTCAGCAATCAAATCTCCGATGGGTTCAATAAGAGTAACAAGCCGGCGCACGGCTCGCCCCTCCCGTACAAACGAGTGAACTCTGATGCAGTTAGCATCCATTGGTCATTGGATTTCGAAGTATGCTTACGGTTTTTTCACAATCTTCCTCTTCAACTCTTCATTCTCTTCTTCAAGTAAAGCAATGCGTCGCTTGAGGCTTGGGAAAGAGGTATTAGAACCCTGAGCAGCTGGCTCAGAAGGATCAGATGATATGGCTGCAGACCACACGCTAGCCTGCGGTCCACTGGAGGGTGGAAAAAAAGACATGGTGGGGATAATCACGGACCACCGACAACAGGTGTGTTAATACAACTTTCTCTCTCAAATTTACCCCCCATCTTGGCGTTAATTCCTGAAGAATTTTTTTTACAGTGACAGTATGCTCCATCCCACGAGTCAGACCGATTCCGTCGGTGTGCACACATATCGCTAGCGATAGCATAATGTGAGGAGTCCATGGCTATGCTTCTCAATTCCGAACGTAAAGGGTGATTTCAAATGTTACGCATAGCACCACTGACATCACTGGAGGTCAAATGCGATCTCAGAATTCCCAACCTGTCAGAACGGAGGACCCACAACCGAAGCCACTATGCTGGAACACAATAGTTAGTCACATATGGTATCTGTGGATGTAGTTGACTCATGAATGATAAATGGCGAGATCCAACTTGATTTGTAGCTTAGGAATGGGAAGTGCCTACAGCGGCGGGTTGGGAGGGTGGCGCTTCAGATGCCACGTGATCATTATCACACTTCTTCACACAATGCTTGCTCAGGAAATGACATCTCGTAGAAATACCAAGGCAGTCTTGAGGCAGTTAGAAATGTATGATTCCAGATGTATCTTCTTCCTCTTGACATTATCAATGAGACATACAGCCCAGCATGCGTCTCCTATCCAACTTTCTCTCAGCTCCTCAGAAATCTTGATGAGCAACAACCATCATTCGGTTGGTCTCAGAAGTTCGCACGCCCACTCTTGCAGATCATGAGAAATCGGTCCCTCGATTCACTCACAATTGACACTTTGTCTGTCATAGCACCTGATGCTCTCTGTCCATTTGACCTCTGCCCTGCTTGGATCATGAACTTCTGCTTAGAGGTCTTAGTAGCCATGGAGCATGCTCGGCTGAAGGCAGTAAAGCAGCATCAAGAACATGCCTTTGACTGCCATGCGTGTCATGGGTTTTTAAAGGTGAGTATACCTGTGCTGTTTATCACACCGTCGAACTCATGACCCTCTAGACTCATTCTTTTGATCGAGAATTCTAGTTGGAATTTTGTAGTACACTAGTACTGAGTGGATAAATACACGAATTATTGGTATCACACCAGAGGCACTAGCAGCGACACATGTACTAGCAGGTGTTCCAAGATTCGTGGCAACTAGTACAAAATCACCCGGATACAATGTTACATACTAGTCGAGTGCAATGATCAACGGGCTATGCATACTGTAAGCTTTTCGTAATGGAAACGTTCTCCACACTTCTCAAATGGACAAGTATAATGCACCATTGAAAAACGGATTGGGATGGCCCTGAAACTTACTTAGCCAAAATGATATATAGACCGGTGTTCCACTTGGATTTGGGTTTACCTTTATTTACTGTACAAACAATACCATTCCTAATCCGATCGCCTTTGGCCTTACTACAACTGCTCACCACCTGCTCCACCGTGTGCATTTTGAATTTAGCTGTAAATGTACAGTAGTAGCTATGTACGTACCTCACCAAATCAGGGAGATACAGCATCCATGATGTCATGTCAGGGAAGGCGGCCTCTGGGCTGCCCTTCGAGATCTTCGGACACAATGATCGACATGGGTATGCGTAGGGTAGGCTGTACTTCTCATATGGGTAGGCATTATGCGCCGTTGAATGATGTGCCAGGATGGCTCCATAAACTTGAATATATATGACTGTTACGTACCTTTCTATGTCAGGGTGATATATTGTCCATGAAGTCATGCCAAGGAAGGTGTCCTTCTAATCATCATAGACCGCATCTGCGGGACAGCCTGAATACATAATATTTTTACGACAACTTTGGGAGAAAATCTGAGCACTGACTTGTTTGACTGCCCAGGTAGCTGCCAGCATGCTCCAGAATGGAAATCTAGAAGAGGTCACCGAGCCAGGGAATACGGATATTTACAAACATTTTGAACTCTTTCTGTTAACGAAAGATCGGAATCAGAGATTCAAGTGGCTGAAAATATTTGTTTTCCTTACATGTCCCACTTGATAGAGAAAGTGGAGAGCCTACGGTTCACCTGTTGAGGCGATTATCATATTTCACAGTAGAACGATAGGTTATATATGACTCATTGCAGTGAGAAACCCATCCGATCCAACCATCAACGTTCTTCTACTGCTTGCAATGCCAGTACGCAGGCTTCCCAGCGAGATTGAACGTATCATCTTCCTCCTGTGTATCAAACATAGGAGAACCGCACATGCTTGCCTTGCAGTAGCTAAACACATGCATTTCTGGTCAGCATTCAAGATAGTACTTGTGTTTGCACACATACCATATCTAATGAATCTGCAGGCTCAAGTGGATCCTCTACCACAGGGTGTATCTGGCCTCTCAGAGGATTGCCTTGCTGTTCCTTGCATCAGTTCGACACCGGCCTGACTTTGCAGCATCAACGGTCCAGGTTATGTGTTTTGCTGCCCCAGTGAGGATCGATACTGCATCTGATATCCTTGACATTTGTCGGGGCGTTGAGGACCTGACACTTCGCCCTCCATGTCACTTGATCAGCACGAATCCTATCCTTCGCCCACTCCATGCTCTTCCACGACTCACCAGCCTCTCTGTGGATATTGCTTCCATCTTCAACAGCCGCACCATATACTTGCCAAATGTTGAAGTATTTCACCGCGTCACTCACCTCCATATCTCCAATGCCTGGGCTGTATGGCCAGGATCGTCAATCGGGATTGAAAATCTTGCACAGATTACCCACCTTTCGCTTTATATGTCTGTCATTCGTACACAGCCTGCCATCTTGAAGAAGATCCTCGACCGTGAAAACCTTGAGGTGATGGTTCTTTGGCGTCGTCCATTTGTGAGCCATAACCAGGCGCAACTCTTGCTGGAGTATTGGGATATCATCGACAAGCGCATCGTTGTGCTGAATTCAAATCAATTTATGCATTACATGTCACAGGATGGAGGATTTTGGAGCTATGCTGAGCATTTAATTGAGAATGGCGATGGTGAGTTCTGATATCACTTACGACGCCCCAGTGGCCAGCCGATGCTGAAATCCATACCAGCCGATCCATCCACTGTTCCCATAGTGCCCTCGATCTTCTTATCGGATGGCTCAGACATCGAGAACAACTCAGAAACGGAAGTTGCGACGGACCATGACAACGAGGAACCTGTCGTCGGAGCAGATGAAGAGTCGTCTGTTGAAGAAAATGAGGAGTATGAGTACAATATTAGGGCGGTTGAAGATTTTGCTGTTACCGACGATGCTTGAGCGGGTGGTTTCCAGAGGGAGCAATGCGCCTCGGAATCATGAAACAGTAGGAAAGATAAGAAGTACTATGGAAATCATTCTGCTGTCTTATTTACAAAGTATGAGATGCACACTTTACTGAAGTCCCACTGTATCATGGAGACATTCTGAATTGCCGTGGCGAGTCACTCACGGCCCGGGTGTACCCCAGGCGCGCTGCAGCACTGCATTGCGTTTTCCACACAACCAACCCGGCATTCCCCGAGGCACCCTGCCAGAATCGAATTTGCTCCATCACGTCTGCAACATTCGATAGTTCTGCCAGAAGACAAGACTGCGAGCACATGCTTGCATATGGTGTCTAACAAATTTCTCAGAATAGTCACCGCCAGTTTCATCCTTTCTCTAAGTTTTCTTGGTACGTTACTGATGAGTAGTCGTTTCAGATGCGGGGCGGATGGTTGCAATCGTGCTTTTGACAGTAGTCGCGCCATATCTGTCCACCGCTCGCGCTGTGTACATTACATGGCATATGCAGACACGCTCCGTACAAAACGTTTCCTGCCTCATCCTCCTACTGCGACCTCCAGCCTAGCCTCCAAGAAAGTACGCCAGGAAGAACCACCCACGACTCCTCAGCTTCAGGGTCCCCATGTGGTCCAACTCCCACCGGCTACTATTGATGGCGAGGCTAACGATACTGCATCTTCGAGTTTGGCTCGATCAAACTTAGATGCTCCCTGCGCCGTTGCCAGTAACAGCATACCCATCTCGGCACCAGATGAACAAAACTTGGATGTTCCCTGTGCCGTTGCCAGTAACAGCGAAGCCATCTCAGCACTGAGTGAGCAGGGCACAAGGACAATTTCAACTGCTGCGGTGATGTCACATCGTCCCAGCCGGACCCGTCGTTTACCTGTTCGCTTTAGAGATGTGTTGCCAGAACCGGCACCATCTATACTCCCTGAATGCCTCACTACCCCCCTCATTCCTCGCATTATCTTGCATGTATTTGACTCTTTTCGCACGGCATTCAACATCTTCGGTATAGCCCGTGATTACCGTCATCGCCCATCTTATGATCCTGATGCCTTCCTTTCATTGGATGAACTATCAAACGCCGAATCCAGACCCAACGTCAATGACCTACCCCCCTCTCAACCCTTTCCTCCACCATGGCCTTGGAAAAACATGACAGTCTGGAGGCTGATGAGTTGGATGCTATCGGGGAGCAAGCAGAAATCTGCTGCAGAGGTGACCCAGCTGGCTAACACAGTCATCACAGCCGAAGACTTTGAATCCGAGGACTTACTAGGCTTTAACGCCCAGACGGAGATGAAGCGGTTTGATACATCAGAGAAGGACCTTGACGCAGACCATCCTTTTCGTCAAGATGGATGGATAGAAACACCCGTCACTATCTTGATACCGACCCGCGAACGAAATCCTGATGGGAATGGCCAAGTTTTCACTTTCCCTAGTTTCTTCCACCGCAAGCTGACTGCGGTGATCCACTCCGCCTTCTGCGATAGGTCGTCCAAGTGGTTCCACATGACTCCGTTCAAACGAATTTGGAGATCTGCTGTCAGTGGCGGGGAACAACGGATATATGATGAACTGTACCTCGGATGTGTGGAATCATGCCTATGATGAGCTCCAAAAACAAAGACGTCCCGATGGGTGCACTCTGGAACGAGTGATAGCAGGATTGATGTTCTCGTCAGATGCAATGCACCTTGCACAATTTGGACATGCTTCTGCATGGCCAATCTACTTGTCCTTTGGCAACCTGTCGAAGTACATACGAGCACGTCCCAGTACGCCAGGTGCATGCCACCTGGTTGGGTTTATTCCAAAGGTATTTTTGTGGCCTTCATCAGGACGGTTCATCAACCACTAACAATCGTGACAATGGCAGCTTCCGCGTTCAATTGTCGGCTTCATTTCCCAATTCACAAACAAGGCAAACCAGTCAGACGTTCTGACACATTGCAAGCGCGAGCTTTTCCATACAGTTTGAAAGATATTGTTGGATGATGAGTTCGTCGAGGCTTACAAAAATGGCATTGTTGTGAAGTGCTACGATGGCGTGCACCGCCGCGTATTTCCTCGTATATTTACCTACTCAGCAGACTACCCGGAGAAGTATGTATAAACTTTGTTGTGGCGGTTGACATGCTTAAATTCGCGTTCTAGAGTGCTTCTGGGCACAATACGGGACAAGGGAAATTGCCCTTGTCCCCGCTGTCTTATCCCAAAAAGCGAGTTCCATCGTCTCGGGCAGCACGCTGACTTCACTGCAAGAACCACTAAGATCCGTGAATACTTTCGGAGCCGTATTGTTGCAGCGCGTGATGCTATCTATAAGCTCGGTGCTCCGATCAAGGGCATGCTTCCAGAACAGTGCTTGAAAGCTTTCTCTCTGGTTCCTACTTTTGTAAGTGACACAGCTGGTAAATCACTGTTCGACAAGTTGACTTGTCTCCGCAGAACTCCTTTGCTGACATCCTGGGCCCTCTGGGATGTAACATATTCTCAATTATGGTGGTCGACCTGATGCACGAGTTCGAGCTTGGGGTTTTCAAGTCGGTGTTCAAACACCTCTTGCGTCTGCTGTATGTCATCGATCGTGATGCAATTGAGGTTCTCAATCAGCGGTGCGATCGGACCATCTTTACCATTCCATCGGACTTATTTGTGCTCAGCTTCCGCGCAATCTTACCATTCGGTTCAGGATCTATTCGGCGGTTTCCTCCAGATGTATCAGAGATGCGACAACGTGCTGCATGGCACTTTGAAAACATCGCACAGGTAAGCGAAAGTCCATCTGTGGAGCTTTCGTTTTTTGTGCCGCTGATGACGAGATTACATGTCTAACTAGTGTGCAATTCCTGTGTTCGAGGGTTTATTTCCCAGTGAGCATGATAGTGTCATACGAATCCTGCTGTTCCGCCTTGCCCAGTGGCATGCCCTTGCAAAGTTTCGACTGCATACTGAACAATCAGTTGAATTACTGGAACAGGCGACGAGACTGCTTGGGCAGCAGTTACGGAAGTTCAAAGAATATACATGTTCTTCCTTCAAGACAACCGAACTACCTTCCGAGGCTGAAACACGGCGGCGTCGAGCAGAACACAACGCTAAAGACCAAACAAAGGACGGCACCCAGACTCCCCTGAGACCAAGTACTAGTGCGGTGGTGGCGGCCCGACCCAAGTCATTCAACCTACTGACATACAAAATACACGCTCTTGGTCATTATGCCCACACTATCCGAACATTAGGAACAACTGATTCTTACACCACTCAAATCGTAAGTTTGCAATATCCATGACTTTGGAGAATGTAACCAAATTCCATTTAGGGCGAACTCGCTCACCAGTCATTGAAGAGATCATATCGGAGCACCAACAAACACAACCCTCACAGTCAACTTGCAAAGCAAGATAGACGACGGACTCGTGCACGCCGCGAGATAGATCCCGATTGCAGATACTTCGATGAACCAGTCCCCGAGGAGGAAGGCGTGTCAAGGCTTGCCGCACGCTACCGGCTAACCGATGATAACCATTCAGTAATAAATCTTGCTGTTCTTCTGGGTGAACATTCCAAGGATCCGGCGGTTAAGGTGAGCTGCTTCGAGCCTTCCATAAGTGTTCGGTGGGTGACATAGCTGGGCAGGACTTTATTCCCAAAGTCAAAGATCATCTTCTTGCGCGGCTACTGAAACTAGAATATGATGGCGACGAGCATGTCTTCACTGCAGATGAGCGCCGCACAGTTTGTTTCGTCAATGGTCTCAACCGTGTGAGCATGCCGAAACGATTGCAGATCAACTATACTACATATGATGTTCGTCGCAGTTATGATACACTTTACCCCGGCCATGGTGGGGTCGTCATGCTGTACTCCCGTGAGGATGGCCCCAATGCGCACCCTTTCTGGTATGCTCAGATCATAGCTGCCTTCGTATTCCGTGTCCAGCACAACGGATACAAGCATGTAATGGATGTGCTTTGGATTCGTTGGTTGGGAGCTGTACCCAGGTACAGCTGGAGTATTCAGAAAGCTCGTCTCCCGAAACTCGGCTTTGTTCCCGACTCACCTGGCGCGTTTGGTTTCGTGGATCCATCTCTCATTGTCCGAGCCTGTCATTTGATCCCGGTTTTCGCGGATGGGCGAACAGATTCACTTCTTCGTCGAGGACGGTCGCTTGCACGTGTAAATGACGAGGTCGATGACTGGGCAGGATATTATGTGAACATGTAAGGACCATCATGCCACTAATAGAAGTTGCAGCTAATCTAAATGAACTCAGCTTTGCAGACCGCGACATGTACGCAAGGTTTTCGTGCATCAGTGTTGGGCATGAAGTTCAATACACAGGACCGACTGGTGGGCTTGATGCAGCAGATGCTCCGAGTGGTACCGGGGAAGTGTCAGTTGATATGGTTGACAATGACGAATATGCAGGGGGCACAGTCCTTGAGGGGGAAATGGGAGACGAGCCTAGTGATGACGAAGACTATAGCAGCGGTGATTCCGAGGGTAGTTTAAACGAGGACAATGATCCGGAGGGCAGCTCAGATGAGAACAGTGTAGACAATTTCATGTTCTAAAGCGTAGGTCCTGCCTATGTCCCTGGATCATAATGGACAGGTTGAAGTTTTTCGTCAGGGGAGGGCGAAACAGGCGTGAATATCCTTCTGTATATAGATAACTGTGACCTCATCACATGATGTACCTGCTCTGCGAGGCGTGAACTTTTCGGGCGGCGGAGATCCCTGTTTGCACAAACAAATGAGAGTCACAGTTCCATGCACTACAATATTAGTCCAGTTTGATCGCCCACACTAGGATTACACGAGCACTATCAGGCCATGTAAATTCACGACCAAATTGCAATAGCCTCCAACAGATTGACAAAGATCGTTCGTCATGGGCACTTTGGAGCATCTTACACACCACAAATAATGGTCTATCAAGCCTTATGTGATTATTAAATAAGAAAGCCGGATGAACAGTTGTGGACCTTTTTGCTTGAGGTATAACATGGCTTATAATTGATTGGCAAGTTTGGGGTGCGCGGGTCAGATACAATAATGTTATCAGACGCGACACGGGGTTATATTCCATCATCGGCTCAAACAATCCTTGCGTGGATTACTTTCTCACACAATGGCATAGCATGAACTGCTTATCGCAGTGATGTACCTGTACATTGGAATTCAAACTCGGAATGTGAACTGCCTGCCATATATTATGAGAGGCAGGAGCGGACAAAACTTTCCTTTGGTGTGAGGGGTTTCACAGTTGGCATGTTCTCGTTTCCCGATCTCACGTTGAACTCCCATCCCTCAAAAAAACCTATTGTCCGGGCAGGCCCGCCAAAATATACATTATGTTCATTTTACTTGGTCGTCTTTCGATGCTTCTTGTTTTCATATACGCCGCGAACTGGGATGACCGCCACGAATGAAGCTATACTCCTCGATTTTCTCGTGATGCTACTAAATCTGTGCTACTCAATGGACAGTAGATTATTAGGTCGAGTCGACCAAGGTATTTGTATTTATTTGTCATATCCTTGGGTTTTCAATACGCATCAACAAGGTGAGTACTTCGCTTCTCGATGTTCAACGTGATACAATCACTTTAACGCCCGTCCTCGGGCGTTTCACGAGTTTGATCGCGGCGTCTGGTTAACCTTGATGTGTGGGTTTAGTTACTCGGATCGCTACCATTGCTCACTAGTTGGGACGTCGTGTATCACTGAGGTCGGATCAGGGGCCGAGATGGTGAGCGAAGATCGATCACAATATTTTCCTCCGTGCTCGGGCTCGCATCTTGACACATTCGTATATGGCCTAACTGGGGCCAGACCGTGTTCACGTTGTGTAGTGGAGCAGGACATCATTGGATCAGCCACCGACATACTAATGTTGTCTTTTCTGAGTGGAATATCCTCCACAGAAGATGTCTAATATATTATCTCAACTGGCCTCGATCCTAAACCTTGGCTCTTTCCCTTGTTCAAGTCTCACTGGTATCACTTTCTACATTTCCTGCATACTGATACGTTCACTTGGCCTAGTCACACAGTTATGTCAGCTTTTCCTCCACAAACATTTTTGTGAAAAGCCGCGGAATCTGGCCCATCATCTTCCCTGTTCTTGATACCGCAGCAGGGCGACTGGGTCACATGTGGCAGGGTACCCTGGTTCTGGTCTTGGCAGAAACGTCACCCTTGGCTACCCCAGCCTTGAAACTGATCATTAATCTCAGTCCTACGAACGGCGTTGGTGTATCCTATAGCGACACATGGTTTCAGCGCCACCACGGCCTGCCAAATTTTTGGCGGTTCCTTGCTGCGGCGGTCTGGAAACTCGGCGAGCATTACGTTCGGGCTCGCGATCTCAGTCCAGGATGTGGTCCACAACACTACCCCGAGCTTCCAACGACCGTGGTATCCTGTCGATCGGAAACATTTTATGCTTGGTGTAGCCGTTTGCTACGCTCTCCGCAGCAGTGTTCTTCATTGGTTGTGATTAGTAAGCCAACTTGAATGTTGAGCAAGAAAGCCTCTGAGAAGTGTTCATGCAGAAGACACAATGCGAACCACACAGAAGAGCCGACTCCTCTCCAGTCTTGAGTATAGTTTCCCTGTGACTCCCCCTGCCTTGTGGCAATATCCTCGGTGCATCTCACCTCCACATCATTTCATTTCGGTGTGCGTTGCAATCTCACTTCGGTGTGCGTGCCCGTCCTTCCAGACATTGCGAAACCAATTTCCGTGGAAACCCAGACAGTCGTGCATTTGCACAGCAGAGAACCATCCTAACTTTCACAGACGCTGTCCTCAACATTTTAAAAGGCTCGATGTAGCTACAGCATTCATCCCAGCATTCATCGTATTCCTTCTTCTTCACATCGCATCTACTCGAATCACTCGAATCACCATGTACTTCCGTCACTACCTCGTTGCACTCGGCCTTGCTTTGGCTGCTCTCTCGTCCCCCGTCAAGCGCGACGCCGGAATTATTGAGAGGGATATCACCGACATCGATAACCTCACGAAGTCATTCGATGCCTCCATCAACGGGCTCCCCGCCAATGACGGAACC
Organism: Fistulinella prunicolor; assembly: GCA_038089875.1. NCBI lineage: Eukaryota > Fungi > Basidiomycota > Agaricomycetes > Boletales > Boletaceae > Fistulinella > Fistulinella prunicolor. Next base: position 27,844 of record JBBPLP010000304.1, read on the forward strand.
CGCGACCAGGGACTCGTAAGTGTTACTGGCTGTCTCCCACGTCTTTGATACATAGAGTTTTCTAGAGTATCCACAGCGCTGCGGCCTCGCTGGATGGCGCTTTCAAAACCGCCACCAATGATGCCGGGGTACGTGCACCAAATACCGATCTGTTACTTCCCGTGAGCTAATGATACTGGATGGGTGTGCAGGCGAGCCTTGTATTCAGCGAACCTGATGGGAATGCGATTCTCGACCAAGTGAAGGCGCTCGTTCCCGACATCCAAGGGGCCTTGAACGACCTCGTCCAGAAGAAGGCTGCTGTTGCAGGTCTCCCCGGGACTTCGTTAACCGGCACTGTGCAGCAGGACCTCCAGACGCTCAAGGGTGGTTCTGAAGCGTTCATTGCGGCCATTGCGAGCAAGACACCGGTATGTGGATGCTCGTACTGTCTTTCGAGTCTGGCACATGAACTGAGGTACGAACAAGGCCGATTTGGTGGGCGCAATCCAGGCACAGGGAGCGGCCATCGACAAGTCGTTCAGCGATGCTATCGTTGCGTTCTCTTCTTGAATGCGGTGCATTCTACCATCTTGATCAGGGGGAGCAGGAATGTAGTAGAATCATACGTCGATCGTTCTTTATCCCTATCTGGACCGTATAGCTGGTTTTGTCTCGTTTGTGTCATGTCTCGGGCGAATATCGGTACATTCTCGGGTCTTTCATACAATCCTTTTCTTGCGGTTCGCTCTCTGATAGTGCTTTCATGTTTAAAAAGTTGACACCCAAATCCAACCAAAATGGTGATTTCGGGCGTTCAATGCGGCGGCACACTTGAGGTGACTCATCAGGAGCTTTTCACCAGGAACAACAGCGGGTCTTTCTTTCCA
>JBBPLP010000305.1:0-28698 GCA_038089875.1 Fistulinella prunicolor
CAGGCCTCATTTTGGTAAATGATTGTACAAATGGGCGGCATGAGAAAAAGAGAATTCCCACCAACTTTTGGGGAGACACGCTTCATGTTGGAGACTCTCTGACACATCTGACAGGGTCCGCATCATGTGTTCGGCTCTACCGTTCTGTTGGGGAGTGTGGGGGGCTGAAGTTAAAATGCTTATGCCCTCCCCCTTGAGCATATCATCGAAAGCCTTGGACTTGAATTCTCCTCCGGCATCGGACATCCATCCTCTCACTTTGGCATTGAACTGTACCTCTGCCATTTTGATAAACTGGCGGGCAGCTTTGATGGCCGTGTCTTTTGTACGCAGGGTTATAACCCAAACACCTCTGGTGAATTCATCAACAAACACCATCGCGTATTTATACTTTGCATAAGACAAAGTGGGGAAGGATTTTAAGTCCGAGTGGACTACCTCGAAAGGTTTTAGGGCCAACTGGTGCCGGGTCGGTCCGAAGGACTTGTTGGGCAATTTGCCCATAGCACATCCTGGGCAAAGAGTATCCATATTTGGTATCTCTACTTCCGAGGGTAAACTGCGCATGTGCTTGCGCGCGTGACGTAGGCGATCCTTGGAAGGATGCCCGAAGTGGCGGTGTAAAATGTCATAGGTGATGGTGCCTACATTCGCAGAATGTCCCTGATCTAGCGGTAACGCTTCGATCGTATACATGTTACGGCCATGTCGGCCAGGGAGGAAATGAGCTAAAAGCTTGCCATCGCCATATGTTACAGTGAGACGGCTTGCATCTCCACGAATTTTTGCGCCAGCTACCATTAACTGGCCAAGGGAAATTAATTTTACTGCCAATTTGGCAGGGAGGTGACCGACGTCATACAACGGGAGTATGTAATCTTTCCCGTGATCCTCGTCTCGCCATCGGATCAAAACCTTGCCAGTGCCAACAATGTAAATCATACTGGCCGTGGTACTTACCGGTATCCACTTGTCTTTCGGTAATGAAACGTAATCGACGAAATCGGATCTATCCAGCGTAAAGTGGGAGGAAGCTCCCGAGTCCAGAATCCATTGATTCTCTTGGTTTTCCATTCGTTTATGCTTACACCCGCATTGTTTCTTACTCGAGCTAGCGGCATCGAAACAGGAACAATGCTCTGAGGCGTTGGATTGCTCATGTATAGTAGTTACATATGCATTACTGCTAACTACTACATTGTCCGAGCGGCGGGGGAAAGTCCACGACATATTACATACCTGCACTGTTTTCCCAGTATGGGTATACGGCCTTGGTGAGTAATCAGAAATAGAATCTAAAGAATGGACGTACGGTTGGGACACGCCATCCATCTCACAATCTTCCTCTATTGACCAATCCAGTTGGTCATAGTAGGAGTCCTCCGCGGGAGTTAGGATCTCCTTGCGTTCCTCGCGAGTAAGCGGGACTACCAGGCCGATAGGCTTTTCATCGTCATCGCTATCCTCACTATCCCAGGAGGTTCTGGGGGCGGAGTGGATCTCACACCGGGCTCGCTTCCGCTTGTTCAGCGGTTTAGCTTCCGCGGCGATTGAGGAAGAGGTGGCGGCGGCGGACGCCATGGTGGAGTTGAGTTTGCGAATCGCTTCGCATGAGGGCTGAATGCCCATGCGGTGCGCCAGGCTAAAAGCCTCGGGGACACGCGAGTCGAAAGGTGCTCCACCAGCACCTTGGTATAAGGAAGCTGGCTGATGAGCCAGCGAGCGGGGGTCCATGGCGGGGACCGACAAGTCGAAAGATGTATGTACGGGGGGGCCTATCCAGGCCGACGAGGCGAAGTTGGAAGCCTCGGCATCCCTTACGGCTGCCTCGGCATGCTTGGCTTTGCGCCTTGCGTTCTTCTCCTTCTTCTTCATCCAGGCAGGCTTCTCTTCGGATTTCTCCGTCGAGTTGCCGCTGGACTTCTTCTGGTCCTCGAAGGCGGGGGCCTTGCCCTTGTCGTGGCGCTTGACAGCGCTGATCTTGTTGGCCTGTTGGCCTTTGCCGTGGGCCTGCTGGAGCCCCTTGGTATCCCATGCGTGCTTCAAAGCTTTCCCTATATGTTCCACTGTAGGGTCAATCGGCTTCTTCTCGCTGTCCACCAGCGACGTGAGGCTCTGAATAGCCACGTCGTATTGGGACGGCACCTTTGCCAGAGGCAACATCCCTGTGATTTTAGGATTCAGGGTGTAGCCGGCGCGGGCGAACTCGGAGAGGAGGTTCTCGAAGTTCACGAGATGAGGAGTGGGGTCCGATGACCCAGGGAGGTTGTAGGAGAGCAGCTTCTTGAAGATTGAGGGCATCCTCAAGGTCGGAGGCGTCGTCGTAGTCCTTGTACTTGTTGTAGATGGCCGGGGAGACCGACCCGAGAATGATCCCAAGGGCTGCGTCATTGGCGACGACCCACTTGAGATATGCGGCTTTCTCAGCCGCATCTGCATCCTTTCCAGGTTCGGAGGGTTCCATCTCTGGGTACTGGACCGTCCAGTAGCACTGGGCAACGCGCATCACCTGAGTAACCTTGCCCCACCAGCCCTGGTAGTCAGAGCCGTTGAAGATGGGGATGGAAGAGGCGGAGGTGGATGCTTTGGAAGAAGACATTGTTGATGTTCTATGAACAGGGCAAAATGATGTCAGTATCGGTGCATCAAACCGACATAGGTTCTCCCTAATTGGAACGGCGGTGCCCGTTGCCTTTCGGCTTCCGGCTATGCCATTCCTTTCGGGTGTCGATGAGTCGACGGCGTCAGCGGCTTTCGCCACATCAGCACATCGGGGCTCATAACCTGTTGAGCATCAGGTCTCTAACCCTTACGCCTGAGGCTTATTGGGGGTAGACCTTCCACTATGCGCAGGACTCTTCGACTAACCAGTATGAGCACCCTTCTATGTACTTTATACCTTACATGCTACTCACCAGGTATGGGGGCTGGGGACTTGCGGGTGGTGTGAGTTGTTGGTAGCGATGGTAATAGAACAAGAAGTGTTTTTTCAAACTCAGCTCTAATGCGGAGTTGATATACTAACTACTATACAGTTATTAGTAAGCGGTTCACATGTATCACGTGCTCTACATATGTCCATATGCTACTACGCTGAGTTCTATTTAGATTGGCACAATGCCTCATCGGCGTTCCCTAATGGTACTTGCCAAGTATGGCTAGGTATAAGTCACGCTTATAAGTCACGCTCAACAGGCCATCTGTCTGCGGATGGTGCGCGGTGGAGAGCTTCAGCGTAATGCCTAAGCGAAGACATAGAGATTGCATCACCTGTGATGCGAATTGGGGTCCTCTGTCTAATACAATCGATCGTGGGAGCCCGTGGTTGACCCAAACTCTGTTTAGGTATAATTTTGCCGTGTCTAGCGCGGTTACTGTCTTCTGAGTGGGAATGAATTCGACTTCCTTTGAGAAGCGATCAACCACCACTAGGATGGAGTCGAATCTGTTTGAAAGAGGCAGATCCGTGATGAAATCTGCGGAGATGTCTGTCCAGGGACTTGAAGGAACTTCTAGGGGAACCAGCTTTCCTGAAGGGGCTTGGTTTGACCCTTTGTGCCTCTGGCACGTGGAACATCGTGAGACGTAGTCTCGTACTTGGGTGACCATTCCTGGCCATGAATAGGATCTTCTGATCAACTGGAGTGTCTTTTCAGCTCCTGGATGTCCGGAAACTGGCTTATCGTGGTGCAAACTCAGCACATCTATCCGAAGGCCTTCTTCATCCGGCACGAACATGACACCTTCTTTGACGTAAAGTCCTTCTTCGTTAATGAACCCATCATCTAATAGGTCCGTGATGTCCGACTCTCATAACTTGAGGGTGGCATTATAGATTAACTTCTTGAGTCTGTCCCCTTCATCCTCTATCCGAACCGTTGTTTCGGATTTGTCTAGGGTAGAACTTCTAATTCCGGTGGAGCCAAAGCCACCACTTCCTCGTGTCGTGTCATCTAAATCGTCCGCCTCCTGAGGTGTGCTCATGTCAACCTTTTCGAGTATGAGTTGGGCGACTCGATCGCCTTTCTCCACTGTGAAGTGCTCATTTGACAGATTGAAAAGCATGACTTTGACGCTTCCTCTATAGTCTGCGTCGATGACTCCTGCGCCAACGTGGATGTTCTTCTTTACAGCTAACCCACTTCGTGGGGCTATTCTACCGTATGTCCCTTCTGGGACTGCGATCGCGATCTGGAGGTCTATACAAGCCGATCCGTGTGCTGGCATGGTGGCGTTTTCTGCTGCGTACAAGTCATGTCCAGCGGCACTTTGTGATCCCCTTGTGGGTAGCCTGCCGTCTGATGAGAGTAGCTTCACTCCGAAAGATCCAATCTTCTCTGGGGAAATAACGGGCACTTGGCGCATTACTACGTCTTCCTCGTGAGAGGAGAACACTATGGCTTCTTTAGGGATCATGGTGATGCCCTTGTTGTCGTTTTCGATACCGACGGCATGGTCTTCGCAACAGCTAAGTGCGTTGGCTTTTCCCATAGTAGAGCCAGCCTTGTGGTACCATTTGAAGTTGAATCTGGTAAGATACTGTGCCCAACGCGCTTGGCGTCGGTTTTCGTAAAGATCATCAAGTCATCAATATAGATGACTACAACGTGGTCCATGTCTGTGAAGATTTCATTCATCATCGCTTGGAAGGTTCTGGGGGAATTGCATAGCCCGAAGTACATGACTAAGGGCTCGAATGCACCTCTGAAGCAGACGAAAGTGGCTTTCCATTCATCGCCTTCCTTTATGCGGATGTTGTTGTAACCCCATCTGAGGTCCATCTTTGTGAAGAGCTTTGCTCCTTTGAGCTTATCGACGAGCTGCCCGATCAATGGCAACGGATAGTTGTTCTTCACTGTGTGTTCATTTAAGTAACGGTAATCCTGTACCATACGCTTCTTTCCGTCCTTTTTAGGGACAAAGAACACTGGTGACGTCTAGGGGGACTTCGAGGGTCGGATATACCCTTTCTTTAATTGGTCGTCGAGGAAAGCCGTGACTTCTTCCTGTTCTGTTACGGACAGGGGAATTAGTCTACCCTTTTTAGGCGCGAAGCTGTCCTTTAAGTCTATTGCGTGGTCCCAAGGTTTCCGCAGCAGCATGCACTTGGACTCGTGCTTTGAGAAAACCTTTAACCATTTGTGGTACTGCTTCGGCACTAGTTCCTCAACCAACTTCTCAGAAGGTTTGGGTTGTTCCATCGAGGCCCTAATGTGATACGCGTTCCACGTGTTGTCTTGTTCGTCCTCTTCTAGACATCTAATCAATACCGACTTCTCCTGAAGAAGGTAGCATGACCGTGGGCAGCGTTTCATGACGACTGTACCCTTGATCCAGTCTATATCGGGATTGTGGCATCTGAGCCACGTGTAGCCTAGCACGATCTGGTTCTTGCCTAGATCCGTGACTTCGGCAGTGATATGCTCCCTGTGTCCCTGAAACTCTAGGATAATTTCTGCGCTATGGGTGATATTCCCTGCAGAGTTCTTAGTTGCATCAATGTTGTAAATGGGAATTGGGTGGCATAGGGGTTTGAGCATGAGAGCAAGCTCCTCAGCCCACTTTGCGTCTATGAAAACTTCATTGGCTCCGCTATCAAGCAGTGCCTTTGCGTCGACAAACTCCTTCTTTGATCCATCGGAGATCCGTACATCTAGTAGGATTTCGCGGTCAATAGTAGCCGAACGGGTGTATACTTCTTCCGGGAATTCGTCTCTTTTAAGGATTTTTATGTGATTTTGTGAAGGGGAATTAAGCACCGGCATTAAGCACTGGCCGCGCTCCGACTCAGTTGAAGACGCCCCTTGGCATTGGACAGATCCATCAATCGACTCCTGGTCTTCGACTTCTGAGACTTCTTCATCTAATAGGGCGAACCGGTTACCCGGTGTGACTAGTCCACCTTGCCTTTTCCCTTAAATTCGCGATAAAAGATCATGCGAATCTCTTCTCTTGTTTTACCCCTGATATCGGCCAAGGGATCTGCCGTTTTTGAACTGGATGCGGATTTTGAGCCAGATCCGGAACTGGGTTTTGGTTCTTCCTCTTCGTCTGAGGATTCTTCAGCCTTCTTGGTGCTGCAAAGGCGCCGTGAGAGTTTGCACTCCCGCTTGTGTTTTCCACCGAGCCACTTGCACTCAGCGCATTGGTTCTTGGGTTTCGGGCACTCCCGAATCATGTGACCTTCTTTTCCGCAGTTATAGCAGCCGGTGGTCATTGCAGCTGCGTGGGCTTGGGATTTCTCCCTTTTGGGTTTGGACTCGTTTGAGTCCTTTTGGGCGGCGCGGGATCGTCGATCCGTCGCTTCTCTGAGCTTTCTGAAGTTGAGGTGGAAAGATTCTTGAATTTTGGCGATTTCGCGTAGCAAGCTCACCATTTCTGCGACCGAGCTGGATCGCTTTCCTTGTTTGTAGAGCTCCTCAATGAGCTCGCGCTTAGTGTTCTTTTCCAAGAGCATTGTCCCTTGGACATCATCAATGTGTGCCTGCGTAAACAGGTTCCTCCATTTTGCCATGAACATGTCGAAGTCTTGCGCCCCTTGTGAGAATTCGGTGAGCTGCTTTCTTGCCCAGTCCTGCTGGAGTTGTGGGCGGAACAGTGACTCGATTGCCGTGGTTACACTTTCCCACGTGTCGAACTCCGACGTTCCGTTTTCGAGCTTGGCAAGCTCTGTTTCTGCATAATTTGCACCCTTGGTGCCTTTCAACCGTGAGAGGATGGCATATAGCCGATTATGTACATCTGGGGTGTAGCGGGCCGTTGCCCCTTGCCCTGAATAGATGCAGGAGAAGATGTGGGGGTGGCATGTCATCCATGCTTTCATTTTCATCCACCACTCTTCGAATTTCACCCTGGAGCCATCATATTCTCCTGGGTCCAAAAACAGTTCTACTTTTGACTTGGGTCCGCTTGTGTTGTCATTGCGAGCAGCCCGTTGGTTCGTAAACCTCTCTTCTACACATGCTTGTGTCTCCCTTAGTTCCAACTCCGCTCATTCCAGTAGATTTTGTACGCGAGCTTTATCGGCAATTAAATCTGCTATTTGAGCTGTCTGCGTGTTTACCATTTGGACGAGCTGGTTGATTTGGTCTTGGAAATCGGCCATAGTGATTGTTTTCTAAAGAAATATATTCAATGCCGTGCTAAGTACTCCTCGAGGGTTTCTTCAACGAGGTTTTGGGTCGTAGGTAAGGTATTTGTCTCATGGCCCTCGCAACCCTCTGCCTTTCTGGGTCTGCAATGTACAAACAGGACCTGCGAAGGGGTCGACGTATAGTAGGGATGTACCGGTTCTCTGGTACAGGGGATGGTGTAAGGCTCGACAGGGGGGAGCCGAACGGGGGTGAGGGAAGTCTGGTCTGGTAACCCAGATCGTAATATGGGGAGGGGGTCCTCGTAGGAGGGTAAACTAATGGGGGGAGGTTGTTGGGATCGTACTCTGAGGTCGGCGTGAGCTGCCTTCCTTCTGAGGCGTGGTGCACGATCCTCGTGTAATTCTCGTCTGTCGCTTCCCTGTATAGCTCTGCGAACTCCTGGTTCAGATAGGGTAAGACGGTATGCCCCGGGATTCCTCCGAATATCTCTCTCAAGATCTCGTCAACGGTGGTGTACCCTCGACCTTCTATCAACGACGGGGTTGACAACGATGGTTCTCTCACTTCCTCCTTCACGCAGGCTGCTTCCTCCGAATAACTGGAGAGACTGCGTAAGGATCTCCTTGATCCACCTGTAGACACTAGACACTTGGGGTGGTTAGTTCTTGACACGCGTCCAGGTGTACCTCGAGCGTGGTGTTCTTACTGTTGCTCTTCACGACCTGTGGGGATGGTGGAGACTGTCAAAGATGTTGTCAACGACAGGGGACTTGGCAACGCCTAGCGCAGCTCAGTTAAGAGCTTGGTGGTCGTCTGCGTACCTGGCGGGTGCGGGAAACGTCTGGGCACGGGCGAGGTTGAGTAGTCTTGTTCTAGTGAAACGACCAAAGAAACAATCAATGAATAAATCAAAGACTGCGACTGAGGCGGCTTGATGTAGAAGTGAGGAGGCGGTCAGGCCAAGAGATTGTCTCAGTGGGAAATCTCCAAGAGAACAAGACTGGGGAAACCAGCCTTGAACCCAGAGGGTTTATATACTATTCTACTGTTTGTACATGATTGCAAAGGATCTACCGATACAATACTATAACCGTCAAGGCTGTACGTGGAATGTTCTAGTAAAGTCCATCAGAACGCATGCTGCACTCGAGGCAGCAGATATGATGAGGCTATGGCACAGCCAAGCATAGGAATGCGCAGCATCATATGGAAGAGAAGAAAAGACGCATCGGCATAGCCGAGCATAGCCCTACACAGCACGGAGATTAAAAGAAGGCTGTGAGCGCACAGGTAGTGAGGTTTAGCCCCAAGCCACATGTACTAGACATGTGACTGCGAAAGAGATTCTAAAGATAAAGTCAGGTGACAAGTCATGTGACGAGATAAGATAAGATGCATCAAGCAAAAACGACTAAGTCCGAAAAGTGTCAGAAAGTATAGGGGAAAACGGTACTGGCCGTAACAACAATCTCTTGGCCCGACAAGCCTCCTCTACTCTAGCATCAAATTGCCCTTCACTGCAATCTTTGACTCATCATTGATTGTTTCGTTGGTTGTTTCAGCTCAGATAATTTAAGCCCTCTACACCTGTCTTTTACTCTAAGAGACTGAGTGCTTGAACTAGCTGAAGACTAGTTTATTTCATTGCTATCAATATTGAGTGAGTATTCTCCACTCAGGGTTATATACTACCTTCTTTGTGTTATGCCCTCAATGAATCAAGGGTTTGGCACCGATGGCGGACCGTTCTCAGGCTTTAACGACAAGCACTGGCGATGGAGAGAAGATAGATGATGAGGAGGGAGGCGGAACCTGACGAGCTCAATACCCTTATGCTGAGAGCAAAGAAGGCTAAGAACTGAATGGTCAAGACTGGAGGGAATCCAGCTTGAACAGATGGGTTTATATATTTCAGAGGACTGTGCACAGACCATGCTGTGTACTACTATACATGGTAATATGAAAGAAGAGAAGAGACAGAGATTAAGTACATGAGGTATGATATCATAGATAAGAGATAAGAGTCTAGACCAGTCATGTGATCTGGGTCTGGACTAAGTCACGTGATCTTCTGTCATGTGATCGGACAGGGGTTAAGTCACGCGACCTCGAAAGTTAGGGTTAGGTGTAGAAAATAATTAGGTTTAGGAAAGTTAGGTTAAAGTGGAGCATAGTGTGTAACACTTTGTTGTTGCACTCTGCCTTAGAAGCTACTGCTTTTAAAGGTTATGAGCCCCGCTTAGGCAATAAGGCTAGACTTTGTCTCCCTTCCCGCCTCGCACGTTGATACACTTTGATATGCTTGGTTACATCTGGATCATGGCCTGCCTGCACCTTGTGGTTGCAGGAGCCATAGGAACTTCATTGTTCACACAGCTAGCTCTCATGCTTCTAATGATAAACACAGTTCTTTTATACCTCAAAGCAGTTAGAGAGACTCCTGCTGACTGAACTCCCCTTTTATCTGTTGAAGGACAGCCTAGAACTGTTCCTATCAATGAGGTTTGTAACTGCTCCACCCTTCCAAGAAGACTACATCGCTCTCCTCCTCCTCGCCAATTGAATATTCCAACTCTGTTTGGACTCCTCTCCAATCTGTTGCCAGACTTTTTACAAGCTCAGAGCAACGAGGTTCTTGCTCATTCAAGAACTCAAACTTCTCCTCATCCTCCTTCCTATCAGCCACCTCACCCCTTCGTCAACACCTCTCTCTCTCTTGAACCCTTCCATCAAAGAGCTATACAAGCTTCATCTCAAAACGAAAGAAACCTACTTCAGGAAGACTGGGAATCTATATGCTCAGACTTTCCTATCAACTTTTGCAACTCAGTGGAAAGACTCTTTACCTCTCTTCAAATCCCTCCTCCATCTTGCGCTCAAATTTGTCACCATCTATACCATGACATCCAGCATTCTTTATTCCGTTTTCCTCCAGGGTATCCCCAGCAACAATGCTCGCTTTCACCCGATTGAACCAGGTCTCCTTGCATCACTGTGTGCCCCAGGTCGTCCTCGACCACCCTTCCTCAATATTATCAAGCAAGGAGACGAGATATTGATGGAGAGCGGAGAATTAATAGATCTCAACCACTTTGTCTTTGACCTCCCAATCCCATTTTTCCAAGGGAGAGACCTTCCCATGTCTGCCAAGCATCACCCTGTCACATTTGCGACATCCCAGGCAGAGAACATCAATGCCCTCCTTGTCACTGCGAGGTCTGCAATCCGAGTTCCAATCTTCCTGGAGACTGAAGATCCCATTAGCCAAAGGGACTTCTTTGCGATGACAGCATATGTGGAAGAGACTCTAGAGTCTATTTATGAAGGTGCTGGATGGGCATTCCCCTCACAATCCTACCATGACACTCCAATGAACCAGATCCATTATCAAGGATATGAGGTCTTTTACTCTGCGAAGACTAGGTATGTTGGGCAAGTAGAAGAACTATACCCTGCTCCCAACATTATCCATGATGATAATACACTGTGATTCAAATATTGCCAACATACAGGCATGTCTACACCCACCTTCACCCCGGATCCTATCCCCTTTGGCAAAGAGACTTGTCTCGCACATCATGAGATCATCCTCAACTTCAAAATATGGGATGTACCCACCATTCGGATGTGGAATGAGGTGATGGATGCACTGTGGAGAGAGAGGTTCTACAAACAGTTTCCTTGGGTTAAGGATTTCAAAGAAAGAGGTGATCTGATTGAGATTCTCACTATAGAATGGGATTACTACTGCTCTTGCCTCCTCGAGATTTGTCATCTCACTGTTGATCAAGATGACCAACAAGAGCCTCACTCGACCCAAGCTGGAGCTTCTAACAGCCAAGGTGGACAAGTACCCCTTGCAGAAGGCAGTGATAGAGAATCTGGGGTGGTGGTGCCTAGGGGAAGAGCTGCCAGAGCGGTGGCCAATTCCAATACCATTCAGCGTTCCCTATGCATCAGATGCAAGGAAAGGAGAAAGTCCCTGCATCCCTACTAGTGCGATCTATCCTCTTACTTTCATTCATTTGTCCATGTTTGATTTCTGCAATTTCTATACTTCGTACCATCCATGTAACAATAGAACTATAGAGTTTATAGATGATGCGACCCAGCCACCAAACTGGATACGCAACCCGCACTATTTTGCAGAGACCTTTTACCTCGCTTTTGAGCAGTTGGCTACAAAGCCTTTACCAGAATGGTACTGCAAGCAAGAGGCTCTATGTAGTTCATTGTGGTCATGAGTTGTGGAATCATCAGATGATAATGAAGAAGAAGGCACAGAGGAATCAGAAGACGATTCAGAAGAGGAGATAGAGGAGCTATTAGGAGAGGACTCAGGACAAGCGAAATCTTCTTCTCTTTCATCTTCATTTTTACAAACTGAAGCTGACCTTGCATCTCAGATAATTCTCTCTTGGTTACTCTGATACCATGTCCAACTCATTCAAACTCCCTCAATCCATTCAGGCCCAACTTGTCCACCTCACTGGTTCCTCCAATTATATTGGATGGTCTAGGCTCATGAGCAATGTCCGGGTCATGCTCCAATGGTCAGAGATCATCAAAGGCACTTCACTATATGCCTCCCAGGCCGACCAGGACAAGAAAGATGCCTGGATTGCCAAGAACTGGCAGGCTCAGGCCTTTCTGATGGTTTATATGGACAGCTTGCTTCAGCATCTAACCCAGGAGACTTATGTCCCTGTAGGAACTGTCACCCATCCATCTCTCGCCAAAGCACTCTGGGATAGAGTTGCCTTACTTTTTGTCCCTAGAGGCATAACAGGACAGTTCTATTCTTTTTCAGAACTGATCCAATACCACATTCCCAATACCACAGATCTCTCAGCGCATCTGAACAAGATTCAGTCACTCTATTCTAATCTCAGCATCACTGGATTGGACCTTCCTAACAATCTCAAAGTGATGATCATGCTCAACGCTTTACCTTCTGGTTTCCAGAATACGGTTTCGACTATAGTCCAAACTGTTATGCCCTCAATAAATCAAGGGTGGAGCACTGATGGCAGACTGTTCTCAGGCTAACGACGAGCACTGGCGATGGAGAAGATAGTGAGGAAGAAGGTGGGACCTGATGAGCTCAATACCCTTATGCTAAGAGCAAAGAGAGCTAAGAACCGAATGGTCAAGACTGGAGGGAATCCAGCTTGAGCAGACAGGTTTATATATTGCAAGAAAGTGCGCACAGACCATGCTGTGTCCTACTATACATGGAAGTATTAAAGAAGGGAAGAGATGGAGATTAAGTACACGATGTATGATGTCATAGATAAGAGATAAGAGTCTAGACCAGTCACATGCTCTGGGTCTGGACTAAGTCACATGATCTTCTGTCATGTGATCGGACAGGTGTTAAGTCACGTGACCTTGAAAGTTTAGGGTTAGGTGTAGAAAATAATTAGGTTTAGGAAAGTTAGGTTAAAGTGGAGCGTAGTGCGTAACACAAACCACCCCTATTGCTGACTTTACACCAGATAATGTGATTCCCACAATCCTATCTGAGGCGACTCTTTGCTCTACAGGCCGCTCTTTAGCAGCCCATATCTCTTCTGCTGATGCTAACCGCATTTCTGCAGTGAAGCGCACTCCTAATAACCCACATTGTGAGCATTGTGGAGGTGCACACCTTTCTGATCGATGTTGGGGAGTTTATGGCAAGCCCTCTTCGGGCACCAAATCTTCTGGGAATCGTTCCCAGAAGAGACCTCAGCAAAATGCTGGACAAGTTCCTCCCCAATGCAAATGACAGAAGGTGAATGCCTATAAGGCTCGCCAGCAGAAGAAGGATTGAAAAGGCAAAGGGAGAGCTAATGAGGTTGATGGAATTGCCCATGCTGTTGATGGCATGGATTTAGAGGATAAGGAAGAGGAGATGGGATGCGGAGACATAGAAGAGGAAGCAAATTATTGCTGGAATGGTGACCTAGATGATGATGGATTCAAATCCATCGCTGGATCCTCAAATGTCCAGTCCTTTCGAGCCCACTCCCTTCCCCTTACACTCTCTTGAAGGAGGAAGTGGAGCAAAGACACCTACCAAGAGGACCACTCAACCTGCAAAGCGCAGAGACCACAAATCCATAGAAGCCTTCTACGGAGATACTAGACGAAATGCTGATGGTACCTGGAAAGGAAAAGATACTGGTCGAGACTATGTGATTTGGGACGAGAAAGGGGCTTATAATGATGTATGCGGACACTATGATGATGATTGGAGTTATGACTGGTATCCTGCGCATATTTGTGCTTTGACTGAGGAGAAAGCTGAGTTTTATCACACCCATTGGTTGGTTGATAGTGGTTGCTCTCACCACATCTCGCCCTTTCTGGATGACTTCTCCTGTCTTTCCAATTCAAAGAAAGGTGCAAAGACTGCCAATGGAGATCAGCTAGAGATGACTGGTCCTGGAACCATTGTCTTCTATCAGGAGATGAAAAACAAGTTCACCAAAGTTGTCTTACATGATGTTTGGTTTGCTCCTTCTGCTTCTCATCGACTTTTGTCGGTCACTGCACTCACCACTAAGGGTTTCAAGTGTGACATTACATTCAGTACCATGCTTTGGGACTTGCAAGGATGTCTAGTGATACAGGCCTCTGCCTTATCTCCAGACTCACGGCTCCATTGGTTTCGGTCCACTCTGATCACTCCAAATGGCACCATCAATTCCTTGCAGGAAGAAAACTCATCTAATCTCTGGCACCTTCGTCTTGGACACCCCTCTAAGAATGTTCTTCGTCATGCCCATGCTCATTGTACTGGGATTCCCTCACTTCTCGCTCCTTCTGCCTCGCCTTCTTGCAAAGGTTGTGCGCTTGGCAAGGCACATCAACGACCCTTTTCTCCTTCCAAGAAGCGTGCTTCTCACCCTCTTGGTCTGATTCACACTGATCTCTGTGAGTTTCCAACTCTATCTCGAGATTGTTTCAAATGGATGATGACTTTTATTGATGATTTTAGTTCTTATGCTGCAGTTTCTTTTCTTCAGCACAAATCTGATGCCTCCCAGTTCTTTCAGGCTATTTTGGCTTGGGCTGAGACCCAGACGGGTTATACTCTCCAGTCGATCTGTTCTGATTGAGGGGGGGAATATTTGGGATCTGATCTGCAGGCATTCATCATGTCTTGTGGAATAGAACATCAGAAAACCATCCCCTACACTCCTCAACAGAATGGTCATGCAGAACGATTTAATCATACCATTGTGGAGAAGGCTGAGGCAATGCCTCAACATGCTTGTTTACCCCCATCTTTTTGGAAAGATGCTGTGGAGACTGCTCTACATATTTACAATCGTTGGCCCGTGCATTGTCATGACTGGGAAACACCCATATTCCATTGGAATGGAAAGACACCCAATATGTCTTATTTTAAGGTCTTTGGTTGTCATGCTTATGTGTTCATTCCTGATTCACAACAAGCAAATAAACTCTCACCAAAAGCTAAGGAGATGACATTCATAGGATATTCATCTGGAACCAAAGGCTATCGCTTCTGGTCTCCATTGAGAAGATGAATTGTGGATTCTTTAACTGCCACCTTTGACGAGTTCGTCTTTCCCTCGTGTTTTAAAGAACTAGCAGACACACCTGCTCCTCCCATATCTGAAACAACTCCCGATTCTACCAACCTGGATCCAGAACAATTGCATGCACAACCCAGTTCTGAGACACCACAAGTGTTGTGCCCACAGGGGGACACTCCGATGGAGTGCATCACTATTTACAATCCGGTACTTCCATTTCCAGGAGATACAGATCCTGGACCCAACAATCAACCATCACTATCGCAACACTCACAATCTCCATCTTTGCCTCCTCCTCATCCTACAACGACTCTTACTCCCTTTCAAACACCACCTCGTTCTCTTCCTCCACCATCTTTGTCTCCTATTCAGGAACAAAGGAGTGAGATCTGATCACAAGGATTACAAAATATAACAAGGGAATTGAGATGAAGTGCTCACATACCTGTTCCTCGATTTCAATCTAACAATGCTTATGGCAACCGACTTCCAGTCAAGATCAAAAGGAATATCCAACAAGGGAGAGGAGATCAATTAATTGATTCCTCATCAAAGGATCAGGGACTAACTCGTCCTACAAATGAGGAAGGATTGAGTGAAATTTATTCCATGCATTTCTTAAACTTGCTCATGGCTGTATCTGCCCCATCATTAGGGATTCCTTTGCAATACTGGGATATTCTCAAACTTCCTAAGGGAGAGCAGAAATCATGGCGAAGAGCGATGGATGAAGAGATAAAATCAATGCATGATTGACATGTTTGGGACTTAGTGGACCTACTACCAGGTCGAGTGCCCATAAAAGGTAGATGGGTATATGCCAAGAAGAGTGATGGCTGCACCAAGGCTCGGTTTGTTGCTAAAGGCTTTACTCAGATATATGGGATTGATTTTAAGGAAACCTTCTCACCAGTTACACGTTTTGAAACTGTGCACTTGCTTCTAGCTCTTGCAGCTCTTGAAGACTGGGATATTGAAGCTCTTGATGTTAAAACCACCTTTCTCTTTGGAGATTTGGACAAGGAGATTTATCTAGAGCAACCAGAAGGTTTCATCAGGAAAGGATCTGAGAAGAAGGTCTGTCACCTTCGTAAGGCTATCTATGGGCTCAAGCAGGCCGCCCTTCAATGGAATAAAGCCCTGCACAAAACGCTCCTTGAATTTGGTTTCAAAAGATCTTTTTCTGATCCTGGCATTTATATACATTTCAACGGGCAAGATCTCGTTGTTCTTATCTTTATGTTGATGATGCTCTTTTCATGAGTAGTAATAAGGCATACCTCCTTCAGAAGAAGAAACAATTCATGGCTTGATGGGAATCTTGTGATATAGGAGAAGCCACAAAATACCTTGGAATGCGCATAACCAGAGATTGCTCAAAGCATACTCTGAGGCTCAATCAATGCAGCTATGCTGTTAAATTGGTTGAACACTTTCATATGCAAGATGCTAAATATGCACATACTCCTCTTCCCTCTGGTTATAATCCTTCTCCCTCATCTGAGGAAGCCAATCCCTCATTGCGAAGTCATTATCAGTCGGTCATCGGATCACTGCTGTATATCATGCTTGGAACATGACCTGATCTTGCTTACTCTGTAATCAAGATGTCTCAATTCTCTTCCAATCCAACGGAAGAACATTTGCAGAAGGCGCTCTATATAGTGTGCTACCTGGCTTCCACAACAAACCTCTGCATCTGTTACAATGGAGCTAGTAAATCTGGTTTTGAGGCATATTCTGATACAGATTGGGCTGGTGATATCGAAACTCGTTGATCCACCACAGGTTACGCCATATTCCTTGCTGATTGAATAGTCTCTTGGCTTTCCAGACGACAATGCAAGATCACACTGTCTTCAACAGAAGCAGAGTATATGGGCATGACAGAAACAGCTAAACAGCTTTCTTGGATTCGCTCTCTTTTCTCTGAGATGCGATTTCCATTGCCACCTTTTGTGCTACTGGCTGACAACCAGGGCGCAATATTCCTTGCTTCTAATGCAGCTCAACAAGGATGCACAAAGCACATCGCTATCCCCTACCATTATATTCGAGAATGTGTCCAGGGAGGAGAAATATGTTACGCACTATGCTCCACTTTAACCTAACTTTCCTAAACCTAATTATTTTCTACACCTAACCCTAACTTTCGAGGTCACGTGACTTAACCCCTGTCCAATCACATGACAGAAGATCACGTGACTTAGTCCAGACCCAGATCACATGACTGGTCTAGACTCTTATCTCTTATCTATGATATTATACCTCATGTACTTAATCTCTGTCTCTTCTCTTCTTTCATATTACCATGTATAGTAGTACACAGCATGGTCTGTGCACAGTCCTCTGAAATATATAAACCCGTCTGTTCAAGCTGGATTCCCTCCAGTCTTGACCATTTAGTTCTTAGCCTTCTTTGCTCTCAGCATAAGGGTATTGAGCTCATCAGGTTCCGCCTCCCTCTTCATCATCTATCTTCTCTCCATCGCCAGTGCTCGTCGTTAAGCCTGAGAATGGTCCGCCATCAGTGCTAAACCCTTGATTCATTGAGGGCGTAACAAAATAGTTCTCTACTATATTGAGACAGGCAAGCAGGCTGCAGACATCTTCACAAAGAACCTGACTTGGCAGCGATTTGAGGCAAATCGGGCATCCCTCACACTCACACCATTTCCATCGAAGACTCAATCAAAGTCATGAATGTCGAGAGAGAGTGTTGAAACTTATGTTTCTTTATTCATTTATATTCGCCTTTCATCCCTATTCATTAGATTAAATCTGTCAGAGATTCCGGACCATTAATATGACGGGAATTACATAGGTAAGTCTAGACCCTTCTATCTTTATCATGGTCTAGACTCTTGTCATCTTATATGACATATAATCACACCACTATGGCGTGATATGATAGTATTGATAGTGGCCTATAGCGTTATTCACTCTTATCTTCTTATCACTTATCTTTCTATCTTTCTATCAGATGATTATCCTCATTCAGGTGAACAGTAAATAGATACATACATTCACTGTTCACTATATAAACCAAGCCTTACAGCTCAGATAATTTAAGCCCTCTACAACTGTCTTTTACTCTAAGAGACTGAGTGCTTGAACTAGCTGAAGACTAGTTTATATCATCGCTGTTATGCTCGTACGGATACTAGCGTAGAACCAGAGGTCCTCAAGTAGACAGCTTCAAGAGGGAAGCGTAGTAGACGATGTGCTGTGGTGAGCGATGATCGACCTAGGATAAGGAGAGCACGCAATGGATCCTTCTAGACAGCCTTGAAGGCGCAGGTGGAGAACAGCCGTAAAGGCGTGGAGGAGAGCGTTGACTTAAAGTATGACAGAGACTTATTAGAAGTCCAGGCCAGAAGAGCAATGTATGAGGTTAGATTCTGGTAGGTCTAACTTAGGGTACATTGAGGGTATCGACGGATTTATATACGTATGAGCCATAGTTCAGGGCGGGCGTGGAAAGCACTAAAAAGGAAGAGATGACGAAGAATGTGAGTCATTGATGGAATGCGATGGAATCGCGAAGAATGATGACGTCAGCGAAAAGTAAGCAGGAATGAGTAATCGGCCAATTGGCCTTGGTAATACAACTGTGCATGAGTAAGCACTAAATAGTAAGCGGCCCGATGGGCGAAGGGTTAGGTCAAAGGGTTAAGGAAGAGGGGAACCTAAGTGGAGCTCAACGGCGAAGGTTATCATAAGGGTTATCATAGTGAGAAGGAAAGAAAAAGATAGGGGGTACCACTGATCGTAACATAACCCCTGTTTTAGACATGGAGTCCACGACAAACATTTGTCAGATATTGATGAACCCGGTAGGCGAACTGGTGACATTGGCATAGGCAGAATCATCCCACTCATCTCCGTATTCATAGGGAGAGGGGGATCAGCACATAGGGCGAGGGCGTCTGTAGGGGCATATGCAGGTGGTGGTGGCTCGGTGAGGGTGAGGGGCAGCGACAGGAAGTGGCACAAGATTCTCCTAATTTCAGGTGGAAGCACGAGTGCGGGCGGACGAGGAGGAAGAGGAGCCCATTCAGCCAGAAGAAGAGGACGAGGAGAAGGCAATGATGGGGGGTGGGACACGATGGCGTTCCGATGGGCAGCAGCACGGGAGATGGCCAGGGGCTGGGCGCAGGCAGATAGGGCAGGAGTAATAGCGGCAGTCCACCTTAACGTGGCCGAGGCGCAAGCAGATGTAGCAGGTTTCCGCGAAGCG
This sequence comes from Fistulinella prunicolor, assembly GCA_038089875.1. Classification (NCBI taxonomy): domain Eukaryota; kingdom Fungi; phylum Basidiomycota; class Agaricomycetes; order Boletales; family Boletaceae; genus Fistulinella; species Fistulinella prunicolor. The sequence continues at coordinate 18,885 of JBBPLP010000305.1, forward strand.
GGGATGAGAAAGAGGAAGGGGTGCCTGGCCCTCATATCCAGTCCACCATTAGTTGGTGCGAATAAGGGTTTCTTCTTCTTCAGGGTTGAGAGGGGATGAGGAGGTGGAGGGAGACATGGTCGTCTTATGCCAGTGCCGCTGGACGTCTTCGACAAATTCGTCGAAGTTGAGCTGGTACATTAAATTGACAAGGTTGTTTTCGGCAAGCTCAAGCGCTGTATGGATGAAGCTGTCACCTACAGCCATGGTATGGGGTGGTTGCCTGAGGGTCATGATGCGGAGGGATGTCTGGAGGTGGAGCCAGACCTTGATGAGGTATTGGAAGGGGGAGGACATGTCTACGTGGGCGTCAATGGCCCTTTCGATTCGTTGGTGTTTGAGGAGTCGCTGATGCGGGTGGCTTTCTCATTTGTGATGGAGTCATGGAAGTTGTGGGCGAGAGCAGGTACATCGACAGTGTGCACGCCACGAGGAGGATCAGACAATCTGTCGGCGAGAGGGATATTTGCGACATGGGATGAAGTGATGGGAGGAGTGTAGGTGCGGGGTTGGAGGATTTCCTCAAAGGTGGCAGTGGAGGTCCAAGGAGCGTGGGCAATGGTGGAGTAGTGATCGTCGTCGTCGACGTCAATGTTGGCGGGGAGAATGATGGAGGCAACCACGTGGGCAGCGGTGATGTCTTCTTTGGCAATGGAAGGGGACACAGAGGCAGGGACGATGGGGGGGGCAGTCTCCTCGTGGACGGTAGATGGTGGGAGAGAGGACATGGTGGAGATGGTGGAAGGGGTGGTGGGACCGATGGACATTTGTGGGTGGAGGTGGATGGAGCAGATTGAGGGAGGGAACGCGGAGGGGTGACGTTTCTTATAGTCTTCCAAAAGGGACTTTGAATGTTTGAGGTTCCGCTTGGGTTCCCATGAGTCGTCAGAAGCGGAATAGCCCTTCCATCGGATCAGGAAGGAGCAGGAAGATGGAGCTCTGTGGTGGCATAAGATCCGTTCAATTTCATATTCTTCTTCTCCGGCTTTTAGTTCTGCTGGAGGACGGGAGAAGTTGGGCCTGTGTATGCCGTTTTCGCAATAGGGCGATAAGAGAGAAGCGTGGAAGACTGGATGGATCTTCCACATGGTGGGGAGTTGGAGTTTATAGACGATCGGGGACAGGACTTCCGTGATGGTGAAGGGTCCTTCCCGTTTGGGGGTGAACTTAGGGTTTGCGATGAGGCGTTTGAGGTTGCGTGCCTCAAGCCAGACTTTGTCTCCCTTGGCAAAGGGAGTGAACTTCTTGTGATTGCAAGCAGCCATGGTTTGGCAGGTGAGCTCATGGGCGGCGAGGGCTTCATTCCGGGCCGTGGTTAGGGTTTTAAGGCACTCTGCCAGAGCGGGGATGGAAGTATTGGCAAGGACCGAAGGAAGGGCACGGGGTTCATATCCCATCATGAGATAGAATGGAGACTGTCCTGTGACGGAGTGAGGGCGGTGGTTGTGCGCGAATTTCGCGTGCGTGATGGAATCGGCCCATGTGGTGGGGGCGTTGCCGCAGAAGATGCGGAGGTAGGTTTCGACTTCTTGGTTAACCTATTCGGTTTCACTGTCAGTCTGTGGGTGGTAGGCTGTGGAGAGGGCAAGGGTGTAGTTGAGGAGCTTTCCGAGCTCCTTGGTGAAGGCAGAGGTGAACTGTGGGCCTCGATCAGAGATGATACGGTTGTAAAGACCGAATCGGGAGTAGACTTTGTGGAAAAAGATGGTGGCGACCCCCTGGGCATCAATGGTTTTTTTGGTGGGGCAAAGAATTACCCCCTTCGTAAGGCCATGGTCGACCATGACCAAGAGAGAATCAAAGCCGGAAGACACTGGCAAATCAGTGATGAGGTCACAGGAGACCTGTTGGAAGGGGCGAGTGCAAGTGGAGCAAATGGGGGTGAGGGGGGGAACAGTGGGGTGGGTGTTAGCCTTGTTTTGCTGACACGTGGCACAACCGGCAACATAGGAATGGACGTATTGAGCCAAGCCGGGCCACCAGAACTCTGCGGCGACGAGTTGGCAGGTTTTGAGGTAACCCGGGTGTCCGGCGGTCTCATGATCATGACACTGGGTGAGAATGGAATGGCGGAGGGCGTCATCGGTGGCGGGAACATAGATGTGGCCTTGGAAGGTGAGGATGCCCCCTGTATAGGCCCAATCAGAGGTGCGGGAGCGGAGGAAGGGGGCCACGGAGGAGTCCAGGGATTGGAGGGCCCAGAGGACAAAGGAGTTGTCCTTGGAGGATGAGGAGATATGGTCAGCGAGGGTGGCATCAATGACACGGACAAAAAGGGAGGGAGGAAGAAGGGTGACACTGGAGTTGTCATCATCGTCCGGGTGGAGGTCGGGGCCGCGGGAGAGGGTGTCCGGGGCGGCAAGGAGCTTGCTGGGGATGTGGATCAATTTCAGATCGAAATCGGCGAGGTTGAGGAGCCAGTGGGCTTGGCGCCTGTTCAGGGTTTGGGCAGTGCGGAAGTAGGTGAGGTTCTTATGGTCTGTGAAGACCTGGATAGGGTGCGGCGACCCGTGGAGATAGTGGTGCCATGTTTTGAGGGCGCAGATGATGGCAAGCAGTTCATGATCATAGATGTCGTAGTTCCGTTCCGTAGGGGAGAATGATTGTGATAGGTAGGAACAGGGGTGCCAGTCCCCATTGGAATCGGTTTGAAGGAGGATGCCGCCAGATGCAAACTTGGAGGCATCGGTGGCAATGGCAAAGGAAGAGATGTGGTCCGGGATACGAAGAACCGGCTTGTTGAGGAAGAGACGCTTGAGGTGGTTGAAGGCATCTTGACAGTGGGATGACCAATCCCATGGGGAGGTTTTTTTGGTAAGGTCGATCAGGGGTCAGGCAATAGAGGAATAATTGGGGATGAACCGCCGGTAGAAGTTGGCAAAGCCAAGGAATGAGCGGACATCCTTGAGCTTGGTAGGAGCGGGCCAGGACGCGATCCCGTCAAGCTTGACAGGGTCCATGGCGAGTTTGCTGGGGTGGACGATCATGCTGAGGTAGTCTACCTCGTCCGCGGCGAAGGTGCACTTCTCGAGTTTGAGGTGGAGGTCGAGTTCCTCCATGCGTTTGAGAACACAGTGGGTTCGTTTGGTGTCAATTTCATCGTTCTCGGAGAAGATAAGAAGGTCATCCATATAGATGACGAGCCATCCTTCGGTGATGAGATCTTGGAAGGAATCAGTCATAAACCGTTGGAAGGTGGCAGGGGAGTTGGTCAGGCTGAAGAACATGACTGTGGGTTCGAAGAGGCCCTTATGGGTGATGAAGGCGGCCTTCCATTGATGTCCATCTTTGATTCAGACATTGTTGTAGCCCCATTGGACATCAAACTTAGTGAATTTGTGCGTGCCTTAGAGCTTATCCAGAAGATCAGGGATGAGTGGGAGTGGGTAGGCATCACGGACAGTATGTTCGTTCAGGTACTGGTAGTCCTAACAGGGGCAGAGTCCACCATCCTTCTTATGGCCAAAGAAGAACGGGGAGGCTTGCGGGGAATTGGAGGGTCGGATTTTGCCGGAGGCAAGGTTTTCTTCGATGAAGGCATTGGTGGCCTTTCGTTCTTCGGGGGAGAGAGAGTAGAGTTTCCCGACTTTCAGGACGAACAACTCATTGAGGTTGATTTCATGGTTGTAGGAATGGGATGGTGGGACGTGGTCAGTGGCTTCTTTCGAGAAGACCAAAGTGAATTCTGCGTACTGCGGTGGGAGAGTTTTCTTGGGTTTCGCCTTCTCAGCTTCCATGGTGAGTTTGGTCGCATTGGTGATTTGCGCAATGTGAGGGTCAGAGTGGGAGATAAAACGGGAACCACATCACATGATACGGTGGATAGTGTGGTTGTTGCGAGTCCACGTGGCAAATGTGAACTCATTGTGGAAATTGTCCTTCTCCATGTATTCGAAGAGTCGGGCGTCTGTGATGGCGTCAACACTAGTATGACGGGGAAGGCGAAAGTGTGGTTGGGCCTTCTGGAAGTGGGCGTCACTCCTGGTGGTGTTGGCGACGTGGTCATTGTAGAGGTCGTGGGATTGATCTGTTGATTCGGAGATCGAGATGGTTTGAGCAAACCAGTCAATGGTAGGGTTGGCATATCGCAGCCAGGGCAGTCCAAGGATTGCGTTTTGTCGACCGCAATCCATGACGTAGAAAAGGACTTTGTGGGTGAGTCCTTGGATGTGGACATAGAGAGTAGTGGTGAACTTAACTCCTCCTTTGATCGTGAGTTCAGAGTTCACGTTGGTGATGCGGAGTGGGGAAGGAAGGCGAGTGGTGGGGAGCTTATGTTTTCTGACGAATCCCCAGTCAATGCAGGAAATGTTGGTGCCGCTGTCAATCAGGGCATGGGTGTCGACAGTTTTCAATGTGTATGAGGGGTCAATGAGTTGGACGGGGATTTCCATTGATCCAGACATAGTTACAAGTACAGGTTGTGAAGGAGCTTCTCACGTCGCTCGAGGGCTCTGTTTTAAAAATCCTTGGAGGGGAATGTGAAGTCGATCCTCCTGACCATCAGGTCATCTTCATCGTCTCCTACTTCTGTGATGGAGGTGGTAGCTTCGGGTTGGGCAATGTTTTGGACTCATCACAGTTTCTTGGGCCCTTTCAGGTAGGTGGGGCAGGTGTCAGTGCGGTGGCCAGTTTGCCTGCAGCGGAGGCAGCATTTCTCAGCAAGGCATTTCTTATATTCCTCAGGAGAGAGGCGTGGTGGATATTGAATGGCGTCAACGTCCATGGCGTTGGGGTCATGGGTTTGCGGCCGGTGAACATATTGTGGGCGGTTGGGTGGAAGTGGGGCACGAGTACCATTGGTCTGGTGCTTGACAACTAGGGTGCGGTCACGCTGGGATTGGAATTGAGTGGCTTTCTGGTACCACTCTTTAATGGTCGTTGGGACTTTGTCCATGGAGTAGATGCGCTCCATGAGATGTGACGGGATCCCATGGGCGAAGAAGTTGACCAGGACATCTTGGTCGGTGGTCTCAGCCAAAGCGGCATAGTTTTGGAAGTTGGTGATGTAGTTAGACAATGCCGTGGCGGTGGATTCCCCTTGCTTGGTGGGGAAGATGCGGGTGGTGGCGAGCCAAGAGAGGGCATCTCCCTTGGTATCTTGATGTTCGAAAGACGCCTTGAAGGTGATCTTGAAGTCTTTGAAGGTCCCAAGCATTGGGACAGAGGTAGAGAGGGCCTGGGTCCTGAAAGTATTGGCCCAGGTAGTGGCTGATCCCTTCTTTATGTAAGAGAGGGCGAATGCAACCTTCTTTGCGTCCATGTTGTAGGAGTCTTCATTGACAATAAAGTACATTTCAATGGTAGCAAGCCAGTTCATGGCATCGGAGTAGGAACCATTGAAGGGTTCAGGGGTGCCGAGGCGAAGCTCGGTGGGCTTGGTGACCGTAGACATGGGTAACAGTGGTAGTGGTGGTAGTTGGAAGGACGGCTGTCGGTAAACAGGCATAGGCAACGGTGGTGTCAGGACTCTGGGGATATTCACAGAGTGGGAAAATTGGTGGGCAAGGTCTGTCTCCTCAGGGTTGGGGACGACTTGGATATTCTTGTTGTAGGTGGGCTGGGTGGGAGCGGGTGGTTCTTCTTCCTGTTCCTCGGAAGAGTCGTATAAGACTGGTGGTGGCGCTCAGTGAGCATGGGGGTCGACCCGGGGTCGAGGGTTGGATGGGCGACGGTAAGAAATGTTGGGCGGCTTATGCGACAGTAGCTGTAGAGGTAGAAGTTAGACCTTTTGTTACGCTCATACGGATACTAGCGTAGAACCAGAGATCCTTAAGTAGACAGCTTCAAGAGGGAAGCGTAGTAGATGATGTGCTGTGGTGAGCGATGATCGACCTAGGATAAGGAGAGCACGCAATGGATCCTTCTAGACAGCCTTGAAGGCACAGGTGGAGAACAGCTGTAAAGGCGTGGAGGAGAGCGTTGACTCAAAGTATGACAGAGACTTGTTAGAAGTCCGGGCCAGAAGAGTGATGTATGAGGTTAGATTCTGGTAGGTCTAACTTAGGGTACATTGAGGGTATCGACGGATTTATATACGTATGAGCCATAGTTCAGGGCAGGCGTGGAAAGCACTAAAAAGAAAGAGATGACAAAGAATGTGAGTCATTGATGGAATGCGATGGAATCGCAAAGAATGATGACGTCAGCGAAAAGTAAGCAGGAATGAGTAATCGGCCAATTGGCCTTGGTAATACAACTGCGCATGAGTAAGCGCTAAATAGTAAGCGGCCCGATGGGCGAAGGGTTAGGTCAAAGGGTTAAGGAAGAGGGGAACCTAAGTGGGGCTCAACGGTGAAGGTTATCGTAAGGGTTATCATAGTAAGAAGGAAAGAAAAAGATAGGGGGTACCACTGATTGTAACAATTGCTATCAACATTGAGTGAGTATTCTCCACTCAGGGTTATATACTACCTTCTTCATTGTTGCACTCTGCCTTAGAAGTTACCGCTTCTAAACTCCTTGTCATCAACCTCAGCCCCCGCATTGCCTATCCCCGCTCCTTGACCACAACACATGGTCACCACTGTTGAGCGTCAGGTCTTTAACCCTTATGCCTTACAGCTTGTCGGGGGTAGACCGTCTGCATGTGCAGGACACATTGACTAATCATATTGAGCACTACTCTATGTACTCTGTACCATGTGTGTGCTACTCACCAGATTGGGGGGCTGGGGACTTGTGGGTGGTGCAAGTTGTTGGTAGCGATGGTAATAGAACAAGAGGTGTTATTCAAACTCAGCTCTAAAGCGCAGTTGATATACTAACTACTATACAGTTATTAGTAAGCGTTTCACATGTATCATGTGCACTACATATGTCCATATGTTACTACGCTGAGTTCTATCTAAGATCGGCAGTAGCTGAAACGACCAAAGAAACAATCAATGAATAAATCAAAGACTGCGGCTAAGGCGGCTTGATGTAGAAGTAAAGGAGGCGGTCAGGCCAAGAGATTGTCTCAGTGGGAAATCTCCAAGAGAACAAGACTGGGGAAACCAGATATACTATACTACTGCTTGTACATGTTTGTACGGGATCTACCGATACAATACTATAACCGTCAAGGCTGTACGTAGAATGTTCTAGTGAAGTCCATCAGAACGCATGCTGCACTCAAGGCAGCGGATATGACGAGGCTATGGCACAGCCAAGCATAGGAATGCGCAGCATCATATGGAAGAGAAGAAAGGACGCATCGGCATAGCCGAGCATAGCCCTACACAGCACGGAGATTAGAAGAAGGCTGTGAGTGCACAGGTAGTGAGGTCTAGCCCCAAGCCACATGTACTGGACATGTGACCGCAAAAGAGATTCTAAAGATAAGGTCAGGTGACAAGTCACGTGACGAGATAAGATAAGATGCATCAAGCAGAAACGACTAAGTCTGAAAAGTGTCAGAATGTGTAGGGATAAACGGTACTGGCCGTAACACTGCCCCCCTTCTGTGGTCGAGACTCCAAATCGACCGAGCATGGCACCTCTCTAGGAGAAGCCGAGTAAGGGTTGAACAACCCGAAGATATCAGAGAACTCCGCGCGGCGGAGTAGGTGTGGGTTTGCTTCATGGAAGTGGGCCGGGATTGTACGTAGGCTGGCCGTCGAGCCTTTCCTTGAAAGGTTTAACGCGTGAGATATTCACAACTGGGTGAATTCTCATGGAGCATGGGAGTTTCAAATGCACAGCATTGGTTCCCACCATCTTCAAAATGGTATACGGCCCGATCCATCGTTCCATAAGCTTCTTGGATTCCTGCGTCAAGCGGAGGTTATCCGTGGAGAGCAAAATGAGGTCATTTGTGCAGTACGGTGGGGTGTCCGATCGCCGCTTATCAGCTTGCTTCTTCATCACAATCTGTGCCTTCTCTAGGTTAGCGCGTGCTTCCGTGAGAGTTTTCTCCATAGTAATCACCAACTCATCGGCCGCTGGTGCCTTGGTCGGAATACCTTCAAATCCCATTCTAGGTGGGTAGGTACGAGTTACTTCAAAAGGAGTTTTCTTTGTGGAAGCCTGTTGCTTTGAATTGTAGCTGAACTGTGCGAGTGCGAGCCAATCACTCCACTCGTTCTGACGCTCATTCGTGAACATACGGAGATACTGCTGGAGATCTCTGTTCATGCGCTCTGTCTGGCCATCTGTCTGTGGATGGTGTGTGGTGGAAAGCTTCGGCATAATGCCTAAGCGGAGACATAAGGATTGCATCACCTGTGATGCGAATTGGGGTCCTCGGTCCGATACAATCGAACATGGGAGCCTGTGGTTGACCCAAACTCTGTTTAGGTATAATTTTGCCGTGTCTAGCGCGGTTACTGTCTTCTGAGTGGGAATGAATTCGACTTCCTTTGAGAAGCGATCAACCACCACTAGGATGGAGTCAAATCCATTCGATAGGGGCAGATCCGTGATGAAATCTGCGGAAATGTCCGTCCAGGGACCTGAGGGAACTTCTAGGGGAACAAGCTTTCCCAAAGGGGCTTGGTTCGACCCTTTGTGCCTCTGGCACGTGGAGCATCGTGAGACATAGTCTCGTACTTGGGTGACCATTCCTGGCCATGAATAGGATCTTCTGATCAACTGGAGTGTCTTTTCAGCTCCTGGATGTCCGGCAACTGGCTTATCGTGGTGCAAACTCAGCACATCTATCCGAAGGCCTTCTTCATCCGGCACGAACATGACACTTTCTTTGATGTAAAGTCCTTCTTTGTTAGTGAACCCATCATCTAGTAGGTCCGTGATGTCCGACTCTCGTAACTTGAGAGTGGTGTTATAGATTAACTTCTTGAGTCTGTCCCCTTCATCCTCTATCCGAACCGTTGTTTCGGATTTGTCCAGGGTAGAACTTCGAACTCCGGTGGAACCAAAGCCACCGCTTCCTCGTGACGTGTCATCTAGATTGTCAGCCTCCTGAGGTGTGCTCATGTCAACCTTTTCGAGTATGAGTTGGGCGACTCGATCGTCTTTCTCCACCGTGAAGTGCTCATTTGACAGATTGAAGAGCATGACTTTGACGCTCCCTCTATAGTCTGCGTCGATGACTCCTGCACCAACGTGGATGTTCTTCTTGACAGCTAGTCTGCTCCGCGGGGCTATCCTTCCGTATGTCCCTTCTGGGACTACAATCGCAATCTGGAGATCGATGCAGGCTGATCCATGTGCTGGCACGGTGGCGTCTTCTGCTGTGTACAGGTCATGTCCAGCGGCACTTTGCGAACCCCTTGTGGGTAGCCTGCCGTCTGACAAGAGCAACTTGACTCTGAATGATCCAATCCTTTCTGGGGTGATAACGCGCACTTGGCGCATTACTACGTCTTCCTCTTGGGAGGGGAATACTATCGCTTCTTTAGGGATCATAGTGATACCCTTGTTATCATCTTCGATGCCCACGGCATGGTCTTCGCGACAACTAAGTGCGTCTGCTTTCCCCATGGTGGAGCCAGCCTTGTGGTACCATTTGAAATTGAATCTGGTAAGATACTGCGCCCAACGCGCTTGGCGTCGGTTGAGGTCTTGCCTTGTGGTAAACCACTGCAGGTTCTGATGATCGTTCCAGATTTCAAATTCGTGTTTTGCGCCTTCTAGATAGTGGCGCCATACTTCTAGCGCTCTAATTGCGCTTAGCATCTCCTTATCAGCAACGGGGTAGTTCCGTTCCATTTCAGAGAAGGAGTGGCTGTAAAAGGCAACAGGGTGCCATTTGTCTCCTACTTCTACCGAGAGCACTGCTCCGGTTGCGTAATCTGATGCGTCGCTTTCAACGTGGAACTTGGCATCGTTA
>JBBPLP010000306.1:0-28563 GCA_038089875.1 Fistulinella prunicolor
CAGCAAATGCTTAATCTCATGAACCAATGTAGTCGTTGTTATTACTGCTATCGTATACGACTTTTGTGAGATATCCTTCTGCACTCTTTCCTCTCAGTCCGTAATAATGGTTTTTATTTGAAGTCATCACCTTTCCGGGAGAGGTGTGTTAGTTCGCCTCTCCAATTTATATTTATTGGTTGACGAATCCAAAGATCGACTACGTTTGGGTAAGAAGGCAACAATACCGGCTAAGCACTGTGTATCTGATAGCACCATAGTGCAAACCCTGGACGTGGATCTCTACAATGTTTGTTTTGGTACGCATCAACTCTCTCGCATGTATTCCAATGTGATAGTTTCTCTTAAAGGTGCGCTATATAGGTCTTTCTAACATGATGTAAGTCTGTGGTTACCGAATGGATTATAAAATCTGGCATGAATGCATCCTTCCTGAAGCCTTACCTCCCTCGGTATGTTCAAAGCGCAACCGAAGGATAATATATCTTACAAGAGACTCATCCGCAGATGGTAGTACACTTGTTCCCGGACCTCGCATGGTCAGTCGGACTCAGTCCTTCAACGGGCTTTGCGCATGACTGATAATGATTTTTTTGGTATACGTATGTGGTACCCAAATCCAGTTTTTGAACAGTGCTGACCCTGCCTCCGTAGTTGTAAGCAAATCAATTTATCGCTTTTCACCACACCAGAGCGAGGCATGAATGTTTGAAAGGCACCGTAATTTATCAAGTACAACAATGGGAGTACATGATATTTCTTTACACTGCTGACTGTAAGTGACCGACACCCTAAATTTTCATTTTACCCACCAATGGCTTTGAACGATAGGGGTTATGATGATGCGGGTGTATGCGATGTGGAATCGATCCAAAACGATACTTTATGCCCTCTTCTCTATTTTCGTGCCACAGGTTATGGCCACCCTTGTTCTTGCAGGAATGTACAACCATCCCGGCACCCATTTATCAGGTGTGTCTCCACTTGAATCAATGCGACACCACAATCTCACGCAAGGCAATCTCTGCGATGCCCTCCTTCCATAGTCACGGTCGCCCAAGTCATCGATTTCTCTTTTTGCAATCATATCAACTCGGAATCCACACCCGTAGAGTATTGGTCCATTCCCCTCCTGCGACTTGTTCTTGCCGCTGTACTTTTGGTTCTCGCTATTTCCCAAACATTGAAGCAGTCAATCGAGATGTACAAAGCGACGAAGCAGTGGCAACTAAATCGATACATGCAGCTCCTCGTGAGGGAAGGTATTCTTTATTTCCTCCTGTAGGTCTCGATTACCCCATTGTGGTTTCTACTCGTCGCTGCTGACTACTCGGATATGTCCTCTTAATGTCTAGAAACGTGCTCACCACTACCATCAATGTGGTAGACAACGCCTCCATATCCAGCATTTTTATTCTCCTCCTGAGTGTTTTTAGTACTACAGTCTTATTTATCGTGGTGCCTCGGTTCATCATCGGGGTGCGAGAGCTGCATGACCGCGACCTTGACAGACGCTGGCAGGTGATTGACTCTGGATTTGGTGCATTTTCGCAACCCATTTCCAGTCAAGACGTTGCAGAGCCTGCTACCAAATTCGTAGATGTTTCTCCAGGACAAAACCAAGTCGTGGAGGGGGAAGCGGATGAATCGGAGGGCATTCCAGTGGGGGAGCGCCGAGGAGGTAACGCATGCTAGGCTTGAGGAAAGACGGGCGAACAAAGGTGCCAGTCGATTGAGGAAAGATGATTGCAGATGGTGGTGCTCTTAGATGATTCTGGTGGTCGGACGGCATATCTGATTTGCCTATCCATGTATGTACATTCTCATTTCGGTATTTCGTCAGCGTAGTAGTACAAACGCCCTATTGGGGGTACAATGACTCGAGCATTTATTCACACATCGATATGCATGTCATGCTTTGAACTGGGCGGTGAGGACTCGAGATGAATCAGAAGTGTCAACTCGGCTTAAGGCATTGGAAGGAACGGCGATTAGTAGGACAAAGGGTTAGAATTATCTCCAGGGAAGTCCATTAGCGTTAAAAATAAACAAAACGAAGGTAAATCACTCTAAAAGAATGTATGAAGCAACTATGTACTACGATAAATATTGATAGTGTCCGTTGGGTTCGGGTTCATCCGATTGGTCTGGGCTCCCCGCAAGGATGCCACAAAAAAAAAGCTCGGCAACGCCTTAACCTCCTTTTTCTTCCTCATCACAAGCTGAACAAACCTCCAGCACGTCGCCGACTCTGAACAGGATGTACGACAACCAGAGAAATTCCCAGTCCGACCGTAAGTCCAAGGGCCACGGAAATCAGTTGCGTGGCAGTGTTGAATCCGCTCACAAAGGTGGACGACGATCCCCGCGTCTGCTCTGAAGCAAATTTCAGGAGACCACCTTTTCCGAGACCAGAGGGCACTTGGAAAAGGATACCCGTAATCTGATCACACGAATGTTTGTTAGGGAGGTGCCCTGCATTGAACCTACGGAGAACCCACCATGACGACAAAAGCGTTCCCATTGAAAAACCGCCCGTACATGTTGGATACAAAACCAACCATGAAGGCACTGTTAAACCCACGATTCCATGAGTATATAGCACACCCTCGCAACATGAATCGGACCCACCCACATGCCGCACTGATATCATGCTGGTTCGGAAATTTGGTACCCACGAAATGGTTCGTCACCCAACCCATCGACGCTATCACGATACATAAGAACTACGCCTTTGGTTAGCTCCATTGTACGTAGAATATAGTGCAGGCGCTCACCATTTCCTTTCTCCACCATGGGGCCATTAGTCTCATGCTCAGGAAGAGCGAATACATCGGCACTGTCAAGAAAGCCCACCATAGGCTTGGTGTTTGTTGCCACCATGGTCCTGCAGGGTTGTGAGAGGCAACACATGCGTAATCCGTTAGGCCAATAACGGGTCGTCCAACTGTCTTGTGATACACTTCAGCGCCGACCGCGAGCCCAAATCCTAGGAATAACGAGTACACGACAGCGAAACATATCCGTACGGCGCCGGCGACTAGAGAACGCGACGAAAGTTCGAGAGATCCACTCAGCACAATATATCCCTTGCATAAACTCTCGTTAGCCACACATTGAAGCTCGATCGATTTACTTACCGGCAAGATCAGTACGACCGAACTACTGACAACGGCCGAATAACAGAAATGACTAGTCGAGGCTAATGTAGCACTCAAGAAGCTGAGGAGCGTCGCAATGGTGATCTCGAACACGTGCGCGTATAGTTCGTTGCGTGCAGCAATCAGCTGAATTGCGACAAGCAATCCGCCGAGAGGGGCCGATACAAGACAGTCAATAAAGGATCCCGAAAACGAGACAGAGCAGATGGAAGCCGAGCACATTCCCCCGACGATCGTCAGCTGTACAAAGTTATACAGGGGCATCTTACGCATCAATATGTCCAATGAGGTGGATGCTGCAGAAACTGATATGTCGTCATGAATGACCTAGAAACCATGATTGGTCGCATGTATGTTATCAGAAATGTTTGTCTTACTCACATTCCAGTACAAAGAATGTGCTTCCCCAAGCTTCTCCAGATCCAGCGCAGTGCCTTGTCGGATGAGCTTAACATTGCTCGTCGCCGTCCCACTATCCTCGAATGAGATAAGCATGACGTCTGGTAAGTACATGCAGCTGAGATCGAGATCTAACACACGCCCAGTGCTTTGTATCTGCGATGCCAAGCGGTGGGAAGGGCCGCCGAACATGATCATAGCACGAGCAAGTTTCATGACGAATTCCTGTCTTTGAAGGATTTCGGCCACGTGCCTCGTAATCTAGCTTGATTTCAGTTGAATGATAAGCAGTGAAAAAACAGGTGACGTACATAAACTTCATCCTTTCTTCTTTTGCGTCGTATCTCTTTCTCTCTCTGTTTCCGCCTCTGTGTCCTCTCCCGCTCTTCGATTTTCTTGGTCTCTCTGTCGATGCGTTTAAGATCGAAGTGACACTTCTTCTCACCAAACTCGTCTATAGGTGTGCGGCCTGCACTCTCATTCTGAGGTGTCGCAGCGCCGCTCCAGGCTGGAGTACCAGGTCCTTCTTCTTTTACCACAATCGGATGAGGCGACGGCAATCCTCTGAAGTGAGTCTGTAACAAGTGTAAAGGTGGCGGGACATCCTTCAATCTGCCAGCCCATCCCTTCCGTTCTCCATAGGCAGGAGGTGGGTATGTTTGACCCCTCTTCGGTCTGGGTACCAAACCGTCTGGACGACCAGTTGGAGACACCGTAATGGAAGTGGCGGGACCATCCGGCAATTCTTCCTCCCTTTCATTGTCCTCGCTAACACGACGACTTGTGCCTGTGATACTGGAATCTGTGCTGTGTGCTCGTCGGAGACTGCGGGATATTATATGTGGAGTCCTCTGAACAATTTCCGGAACTTCGTCCACAGAATAGCGCGCGAGGTTATAACCAGGCCTCTTTAAGTTCGGTACGAGTGTTGCATGCTGTGGCGTAGCTACGCCAGAGAGCGCACCCGCTCCGACGATGAGGGCGGCAGTAGTAGAAGTTGCAGGAAAAGACGGAGTCCGAACGTGGGCAAAGATGGATGAGGTAGATCTCCCTTTCAGAGTGCGACCAAGACTAAACCTGCCAGGGTATGTGTGTCTGGAATCCTCCTGTCCTCTGAAGGTGGAGAAATCGTCGTTGTCGACCTGATTGGGTAAACGCGAGCTGTGAGTTCCCGAGAGGACGTCGTCTTGATATCCGTTAGAGCTGATACTTTCTCTGCTCATGCTTGCCCCATCATCCTGCACGCGGTCGTGATCGTAAAGTGTCAACAACGCACTGAGTACACCGTTTCCAAGCGAAGGGCCATAGCGTTGACCAGTACGTCGGTCCCCGGGCTGGCATTGTTGACCGTGATGGGCGTGTGTGGCGGTCCCTAACCAACTACTGGGTACTCCTTTGCGTATCCGACCTGGTAGATGAAATTCTCCATCGGCGAAATCGTTCTCTGTACCGGAGTGGGTATGGTGGTAAGCGTGAGTCTGCTCTATCGCCTTTCCTTTCTCGTTCACGTCTTTGGAAGCCTTCTTACCGGTGGGGAAACGATGCAGCCAACCTAAATTTGGCCTTGTGTGTTCTCTCGTTATGTGAGAAACTTGGCGCTCTGCCGGGGGCTCGATTTGCTTCTCTTGGAAACTCGTATAACTCTCGGTCCTTCGTTTCCAACTCCATCTTCTCCCGCAAGCGCTTCCAAAATTTCTGTCTCCGGAATGAGGTGTCGGCGTCTGGAGCGCTAATCCTTCTCGTTCTAGAGGACCGGCCCATACTTCTCCAGGAACGTCTTGCCTGCGTTGCGCAACAAGTGTGGCAGACGAAAGATGAGCACCAAACTCGTTGTCTGTTGGCGAACTCCGTATGGACGAACTGGCTGTTCGTCGTGTTTCCGATACTTGCACTTGAGGTGCGTTCGCGATAGGGTATAGTTTGTCACTGTTCGTGTGAGCCAGACCATGGCGTGACAGCGGAAAAGGACTATGATGGATCTCTGGGGTAGAAGTGGTTACGCGGAGTGGTACGGCGGCTTGTGGTGGTTTCGAAGGGAATATTCTTCCCTCTTGTGGTCCCCTGTCAGCTTGAAGAGGCTCTCCAAACTGGTGCCTTTCCAATGCATTCGTCAGTGTCTCGAATGCACTGGGCTACAGGTCATACTCAGCTCAGCCGAACCAAAAATAGTTGGAAGAGACAGAAACATACGTCAAGTCCCAACTCGTCAAGTTCACAAAGGCAGCGCCGGGGCGACGCTTCTCTGTGACCGTGAACCCGCGCTTCATTGGTAGCCCACTGAACACGCCGCGGGGTCCTTATGCTGCTACTGGTTGAGATCCCTCCAATGGGAGACCTGTCGGAATGTTGACGTTTGCCCGGTAAAGACGTCATGGTGCCGGTGAACGCCCTGGTGACCGGCCACTGGAAGAACACTAATCAGGCAAATGGGGCAGCCAGCGAGGGAGGACTAAGGTGGGAAGACAGAACAGACATGGATCATCTTTCCTCGATTTCAAAGGGTCTGTTGGACCGGTCAAGCGAAGAGACAAACGTAGCATGATACTTCCGTCCATTCAAGTTTTCGGGAGAGAGTCGGGCCCGGAGACCCGGTGCGATGAGCGTGGTCGATGACATAATTTGCATCGTGCCAGCAGAAGAGAGATGACTGTGGGAATAACCCAAGAGCATGACCAGCGTCGCAGTTTGAAATCTGAACCTTTGAGCCTTGAACGGTAAAATGTTTGGACAAGTGCATCCGCAATAGTAGGGGAAGAAAATAACGGACACAAGTGGGTTGTCCATTCTAACCTTCGTCTGTTGAGCAACAGTGTTTTCCTAGGCGGCCACTTTGTCCGAAAAAGTCGGCATGGGTGAGAGAATATTAGCAAGCCGAGTGACCAACCTGGCAGTGGTCTCAGACTAACTCACTGTTAGGGAGTCGCGTAATGAATATGAAAACTAACACCCGCACGCAATTTCGAGAAGATTTTAGTCATTCTGCACGCCAACTTGTGGGGCCATCAGGTCACTGTCAGACGGACCGGGTGGTTCTGACGTCATTTAAGTAGGATGCCGACACTATTCGCAATTTTTGGGGGCCGTCGATCCGGCGACTAACTGGCCTTACTTCAAGTTAGCAATCACCTGCAGGGAACACGGAAGTCAACAAGCGAGATACGAGACACGGCGACATCGAGCCGTATTGCGTTGGCTGACGGAAATTGCCCACCAGCAATGAAATCGCTAACTTTCATATTCTTTAAATTTCTCAAATCCGGTTCTCAAGAATGGCACGAACCAACTTCAATTTTTAACATGGTTTCTGCTGCCTCTCGATTATTCAAAACCTTGACTAATTCATTCAGAACTTTAAATACCGCCAACCGCCGCAATGCAAAAGTCTCTGGGTCGAGTAAGGCTATGTACGACCGACTCACCATGCTATTATAGAAACTTGACGGCAGCTACCTGCTCTTGTTCACGTTCCTCAATAGGCTATGAACTAATGCGAAGGCCGACGAGCATCATAATATTTCGAGACGAACTAGTCTATGCACACCTGTTCATCTTGCGAGTGCGCTATTGCTAAGTCTCTGCATATTCGCTCAGTACGATCATCCTATCATCGGATGCCGAAAGGCTGTCAAATGTAAGTATACTCTCGTTAGAAAAACTACAGCTCAAATGCCAGATTAATTACAGTGATTCTGACCGATGTTAATGGCCTTTGAAATTGACCCTAGGCCAGACAACAAAAAATGTCAGGTTACTTCATTTCATGCACCTTGTCGATATGTTCCTCTTTGATGGGGACTGGATCTCACAACTGATTCTGATCCCGATTCTGTATGGCGGCATGAATGCGAGTTAACCAAGGTCAGCTAATCCCGCTCGAATTTTATTTCCGTTTGGTTTATCAAACCAACGTGCCGTGATGTGACCGTGGATACTGTGCAATACGCGATCGTGCGGTCGGGGTTTACAAGACGATGGTATGATCTGTGTTATCCATAGGCCTGCACCTTCGAGGCAGCAAGGGGCCTATGGGCCACAAGAAAAGGAGCGGGACAGTAACTCCCGGGTGCATGTGATGGGAAGAGGGTATAATATTATTTCTGGGAAAAACGTGAACGCTCTTCCCCACTGCCCCGTACAATTAGCATTGAGGAAAGGATGCCAATTTAAACGGAACGGACGTTACGCTCGCTTCGGGTAAAATCGGCGTCCAATTCGTCACAACACGGCTGATGAGTTGTCATATTCGCAATAGCCAAGTCCAATCCCCTTAAGGCTCTTCGTTATGTATGTTGAGTAAACTCATAATCGCGTTGCACAGGACGTAATGTTTCCGCGGACATTCAATATATATTACTGTGTGGTACGGACTCGGAAGATCGTTTCCATGAGCGCCTGAAACAGATGCAACCGCTCTATCTCCGCGTGCTAGCCCTGGGCGAAAATAGAGCACTTCCCGACCACGCTACTGGTCAGTTTCGTTTCCTGTCGCTTAAATCATATGAGATGGCTGTCTCTGCTGTTAAGAGCTATGGTGGTTATCTCATAGCTTTCCTGCGTTTGGAAATCACGCCAGCTTATCGAAACAATGATGTTTTAACTTTTCTAGTAGGTCTGGGAGCAAGCACTTGCTTAGACTCATTCAAGCTGACGTCACTCTTAATCGGCTTGAGTCCGAACAGTAAGTAATACTACACGGTAAGTTTTGCGTTGACACACATACAATAACACGTTATACGCAGACGGATCATTTTTGACACTCAGGTGTTCCGATTCGATAAGTTCGATATACTGAATTCTTGATGAAGATGAGTTTAGCGACCAGGACTCCTGACTCTCTTACATTGCTCTCGCAGCAGGGCAACCCACTCGGCGGTCACTGAATGGAATGTCAAGTCCCGCTGAGGTAAGCCTCTCAAACAGCTTGCCATCGTGAGCAGAGGAATGCACTGCTACGAGGATAATCCAATCTAGACAGGTCAACTTAAATGTACGCTTTCCTCGAGCGTCAGTGCTTCAATGACTAGTCACTGATGGTCGCCTTGGTGGATTCTACTGTTGTCACTTCTTGGGCCCGAATTTTCTAGGAGTGACCGTACGTACATCATGATGCTCTTGTGACTTGTCCGGCGTCCAGAGTAGTCGTCGTCGTTGTAATGATCTGGTTTGAAAGACGTAGAATGCATGTCAGGTTGTCCACTGCCATTCGTTGAGTGGTATCTTTGATGATTGTGTCGTGTCTGGCAGACAGATATTTGAGGCATGCAGACCAAACTTGAATGCTTGACTCGTTTTCGACCTTCATTTATTTAGCACGGGACGAGGCAACTAAGCAAATGCACTTACATAAAATTTCGCTACCGTCTGGCGCGAAACATCAACGTCTCAACTTGAATCCAGCCCGGCCAACGCGTAGCGCTACTCATTAAACTCGAGGCAAACTTCACGTTCAACCTCCACACTGAAGGCGATAAAAAATTAAGTCGGCTCTAAACATGGATCTAGCCGTTCAAGCGAGACCGTCCCATTGCCAATCATTGAAACCCGTCTCCTAGCATTTGCCAAGCCTATCGTAGCTACGGGATGACACGAACGTCTGATCCATCATGGCATGAATGCTCCTCGTGGAGGATTTCTGTATGTATCCATATGGCGAGTGGAGTCGGTGGTTTAGTGAATCGTATATCATTTACGCGGGTTGCATATAGGACTCTGCTTCGATCCCCGGGCTCAAGTTGACGAGACAAATGATACATCAAACGATCTCGCGGTGGGACTGTGTAAAACCTGCGGTTGTTGCGTGGTTACCTGGGCCTGTCGCTCAGCGCGTGTCCGGATCAAATAGGTACACATGTTGAGCTTATGGATCTAGTGATTGTCGGAAACCTGTGCGGCCCCAGCTCACAGCCATATTGCCAGCGTCTTGGCCCAGTGGAGAAAGATGGTGCCAATTACCCTTGCAAGCTCATATTACGCATGGGGCCTGGGTTTCTTCGGCGGAAAAGATTGCGTCTAGCGTAGTCGTTGCATGGTTCTCCGAGCCTGACATTGCAATTTGCAACGTATCGGCTCGCAGTGCTGGCAGCGACTCCAGTGAGCCGTGGGCACTGCATGTCGGGGTCACGTGGACGCTAACTTCAGCCTATCTGCTGCGAACAGCGCCCATTTGCCGCATTGGGTGGACACTCTGGGTCCGCAGCAGTTTCGAGGCACGGGCATGTAGCCTATGAACGCCGGAAACCAGAGAATTGGAAAAACTATATGTATGCTGTTCAATGAATTGGCCACCCTTCTTCCGCCTCCTTGCTTTTCAATGCCGTTGCTGTCCTAATGGCCATACCACTGATTCGATATGTGTTAGTAGTTATATTTCTTCTCGTAAGTGTCAATCCTGTTCAGGTGTCGAAAGCTTAGTTTCTACCTTCGTTCAGACGGCATTTTTTGTCACGTTCAGTGTTTTCAACAACAACAGCTTTTCCGAAACACTTGCGAAGCTGGGTTCCCCGAAATCTTCCGCAAGCTTAAGCCACGATTTGCCTTCACTTTCCGATTTCACGCACCACACCATCTTCAACGCATCCGAGAGAGCAAATGCGACGTTTGTTATCCTTTGCCGAAACTCTGATCTCGATGGGGTCATCCACAGCGTCCGAAGCATCGAAGATCGGTTTAACCGCGAATATGGATACCCATATGTTTTCCTGAATGAAGAACCTTTCGACGATCAGTTCAAAAGGTATGCACCTTTATCGGGATGGAATGGACAAGTGCGTGGTGTTGAAGCCATTGGCGGATGAGGCGCATCTCAGTGTTGTCGGCCGCTCAAATGGAGTTCGGGATCATACCACATGATCATTGGTATGCACCATCATGGATCGATGAGCAAAAGGCAGCGGATGCTAGAAAGGCGATGGCAGAGGCTAACATTATCTACGGAGGTACGTTGTGCCACTTGAAGAATTGGTCGAATACACGACCACGAACTTATCTTGTACATGTAGGTAGCATTCCCTATCGCAACATGTGTCGGTTCAATTCTGGGGTGAGTACATCACCAAGACGGTCTTGATGTACCGAATTGATGTCGAGAAGTTTTTCTTCAGGCATTCACTACTTCAAAAGTACAGGTACGAGATTTCGACAAGAGGAGTACCTCCGTCTTTCATTATTCTGAACGATACGATTAGATACTATTGGAGAATCGAGTGAGTTTATTTTCCCTTCAATATCGGTAAAAATGGGCACGAGCAAATGACGTGCAGACCATCAGTCCGTTTTCATTGTGATATTCCATCCGACCCTCTTCGGTTCATGGAGTACCACAACAAAACCTATGGTGGGTTGAATACACTATGACATGGCATCCAGTCATTTCATATTTGTTAACTTGATACACTCCTAGGCTTCACCATTTCAATGTATGAATTCCAGGCCACAATACCCTCCCTGTGGGAGACGGTAAAAGGTTCGTCTAATTCTTCGCTTCCAAGACCGCGTCACAGCAGAACCCTGCTTAATGCACTTCATCGGGCGCGACTCGTAGAGTATACGAGAGCACATCCAGAGACTGTGGATCAGCATAATGCTCTCGGGTTTATCTCTGACGACGGCGGAAACAATTACAACCTTTGTCATTGTAAGTAGCCCTGGGTGTCCTTTCTTCGTGGACTTGTGATCCCTGAACAATACTAGTTTGGTCCAACTTCGAGATCGCGGACATGGACTTTTGGCGAGGAGAGACGTATATGTCTTTCTTCGAATTCCTCGACCAGACTGGAGGTTTTTACTACGAGGTACGGTTTCTTTTCTTGTCTGCTATCAGTGGTGCTCCGCCATGCATGTGGTGGCTTACTGGTTGACACAGCGCTGGGGAGATGCTCCCGTGCACTCCATCGCCGCCGCTCTATTTTTACCCCGCAGCTCCATACATTTCTTCGACGAAATTGGGTACGAGCACCCCCCGTATACGCATTGTCCTACGAATGGCCAGCGTTGGGCCAGCGGCCGATGCTCGTGCAATCCGGACAGTAGCTTTGACTATGACGGTTATTCGTGTCTGCGGCGATGGGAAAGTGCTTCGTGATCGATAGACTTGGCCGTCGCACTTTCTGTTTTATGAATCAGAAGCAAACAGGGTGATGATTGGCATGCACGGACAAATCTGAACCACTGATAGCATTTGGTGTATACTTACGGTCGTCGCGGGCTTCGATGGCAGAGCCATATCTGTATCAAATAATTATACAATCAATCTCCCCGGCCTAGATGCAGCACGATACTAGACACCACGTCGTATCTAGCACGATGTCTGCGGCGTGTTCAATCTAGCCAATAGTAGTGTCCCCTTCAATGCGTGGAGATTTAGGCCATCACAGGATGAATTAGTACGAACTTGCCAAGTTGCAAAACTATCGACAATACCAATTTTAATTAACGCAATTCTTCCCAGCAAAAAGAGGGACGGACCAATGGGTGGTGGCCACTGCAACTGCTCGTCTAGTTATGTGAATCTGCCGATTGTTTGGCTCTGCAGCAGGTAGTACAAGGCAATGATTATTAATTCATTCTTCGTGTGAACGCCGTGATTGAATGGGCCGGTAGACCATTTTCTCCGGTTACTCGAAGCTGTACGCTCGAAGGTCACCGCACTTCAAGCGGTGCCATCATCAGATTTGGAGCCTCAATACTCAGTAGCTACGTCGCGATAACACATGAGCTTGACGTAATCAGGGGAGACTAAGTGTAAGTCTATATGAAAGATATTCAGGCTGGAGCTAAGCGAACACCATGTATGTATAGGTAGGGCAAGGTGAGGGCACGCACGCACCAGAAAGAGGGCTGATGGGCTGAAAGCGAGTTGAGAGCCATGGGCACAGGGCAGAAAGATCGGACAATGCGTGCGACCGTGCACGCGTGTGCACGCAGACATTGATGTTTGGGTGAACACGCATACTTGCGTGCACGGAAACAGCATGGCGAACAAGGGCAGGCAAGGATGTCGATGAAGCGTGGGCGATCTGTTCACCATCGCCCCTTAGGCTCATGTATCTGCCCCAGGCGTACCCATACCTGCGTGGATCCTTAAGTGATGCCAGCTAGGCGAGGGCGCGTGATGTGTATGGATCCGAAGTACTCGGGTGGGAAAGCAAGGGTCACAGCAGTCACGTGCAATACACTGTGGGGGCCAGGAAGGAGCAGAAAAATAAGTGGCCATCACGATTCACATTACGCCACAAGCCGAATGAAACTGCCAAAAGCTCTAATCTGTGCATTATCAAAGTTTCTGCCACCAATTTCAGGTTTCGGCGGGGGTATCAGTTGTAGCAAGCACCCTTCCGTGCGACATTTTAGCAATTCGCTCTCAGGATTATTGTCACAGAACTCCATTGTACTATGATCGTAAGTTTCCGCGTAAATGCCGAGGCTGAACTTTTCAACAGACCCCGGATCCGCCCTACGGTCAGCCTGACTTCTCACGTTTGCATTATTACCTCTCCTCGGGTTTCCTCAGTGGTCTGCACCACGGCACCCGAGAGTCTCCGAGAAATATCATGCGGGTGACCTTGCTTACAAGTCACTCGAACTGCGCGCTGCTGTGGTGCGCTGGCATGTGAACACCGGGTCTTGGCATGATAGACGTTCTTGAAACGAATCGTCCGTTTTCGCAGTTCGCACGAGCATCGGTCAAGCCTTTCTAACGACAGCCAGCCTGTATTCGGGGAAGGAAATATCCGCTGCATCCAAAATGCAAACATGACAGTGCACTGGGTGAGTGCCTGTGCCAGTATATGTTGGGAAATCCGGTTGCTCAATGTCTGTTCCCAAACATCACAAGGCCTCTGCCGGGCTGTTTACTAGGAGTGCTTAGCAACATTAGAAGTCGCTGTGCTTCCATATTATTAAAAGCATGCTCAGATTGACCTTTCCACACCAGGCGGAAGAGAGTGTGTGATCAACTTCCGTGGCTCATCTCCCATCGGAATTCTAAACCTCTGATTACTATGATGGTACATATGACCTAATGGCTGGAAAGCGTCCGTTTCGCATTAGCTTAGGATGTTTCTCTACCATTTTCGGTGAGTGGCAGGAATAACAACTCCATCGAATGTTTGACCAATTCAGTGACTCCATCCGTCAGCTGTGTCCATCAATGAGCCGAGCGTTGGCAGGTGGGACAAACGGAACGTGTCGTAAAGCACCGGGAAGAACTCATTTACACCGCGTTATCCGAGCATGCGGTCAATTACAGCCTGAAGGTGCAACGATTCAGATCTCACGATTTAACTACTCTTATCAGCACTCCAAACATGAGCGAGCGTCGCATTTGGAAAATCCTATAAAACGAGAGCGAGTGAAGGTCTTAAATAACCTACCCTCTTATCCCTTGTATACGCCCTTCCTCACACGTGGCGTCCTCTTCTATTATTCCTTATTATCACTTGGAAGATATCCCAATCAATGGCGCATGTCACAGCCATTACCACCATCGCTCTCAACCTCATCACCAACCTCAAGGCCATTCTTCCTGTGGAACAACCTTCTCAGGCACCGTCGACTCTGATCGATGTTTTGTCTCACGCTGCTGAGAGGTTCCCATCGAACAAGTTCAGCTTCATCACGTCCTCCGCTCGTGACCCGTCCATCAGGACTAGGACTTTCAGCTCCTTCAACCGAAGTGTGCGTAACCTAGCCCGTGCACTCTTGGAGTTGAACAAACCAACTGGGTCTATCATTCTCGTTTACTTGACGGAACATGAAGATAGCATGATGGCTGTCTGGGCCTGTCTTCTCGTCGGTTACGTTCCGTGCTTGCAGCCCACTCTCAGCGTGCAGCAGGCCCACAAAGAGGCACATATTTCCCATATCACAAGCACCACTCGCTCGGTTACCTGGCTGACTAGCGGGTCTGGTGCAGATCAAATTAAATCAATTCCAGGGCAGGAAATTCACCTCCTCTCCGACCTGATCATCGCAGCCGAGGGCTATAACGTGCCGGCTGACTGGGTCGCTCGCACTGTTCAACCAGACGATGAAGCCATTTTCTTCTTGACTTCAGGATCATCCGGGTTTTCAAAAGTGGTCGTTCACACTCATCGAACTATTTTGGCCGCCTGCTCTTCCAAGGGTATCGTCTATGGTTTGACTCCGCGGTCCAATGTCCTGAACTGTGAGTTTTTATAAGTTCAAACCGTCCTTCAGATCTGACATGTAATCATCAGGGGTTGGTTTCGATCACGTCGCTGGATCACTCGAAATGCACATTGCTCCCTTGCTGCGCGGGGCGTCTCAGGTCCACGTGCACGTATCCGTCATCTTGTCCGATCCCCTCTACCTCCTTCGCTTGATCGAAGAGAAGTCTATCAACATTACGTTTGCCCCCAACTTCCTTCTTTCCAAGCTTACTCGGGATTTGGAGAAGAGATTAGACCTCTTCGGAACCTTTGACTTGACCTCTCTTACGCGCATAAACAGCGGTGGTGAGGCAGTCGTCTCAAAAACTGCCAAGGCGTTCGCCGCTATGCTTAAGAAAATTAGTCGCAACCCATCCAAGTTGTCTTTCGTCCTCTCTCCTGGCTTCGGTATGACTGAGACGTGGTAAGTACCGAGCTCAGCAAATGGGTATGATATTAACAAGTCTGCCACAGTGCTGGGTGCATCTATAATCCAACCGATGTCTGTGCTTCTGAACCCAAGTTCGAGTTCCTAGAACTTGGCGTCCCCAACCCACGATGTGAGATGCGCATCGTCAATCCCGAGGATGGTACAACAGTTTGTCCCGACGGTGAGAGCGGAGAGCTTCAAGTTCGTGGCCCTATGTTGTTCGTTCGGTACTACAACAACATCCAAGCGACCCAGTCTTCGTTCGTTGAGGGTGGTTGGTACCGCACGGGTGACATGGGTATCATCCAAGACGGTTCGTTGAGGCTTAGCGGGCGCATCAAGGAAACCGTCATCGTTCACGGTGTCTCCTACGGTCTTCCTGAGCTCGAAACACATCTCCAGACTGTCGAAGGTGTCACCCACTCTTTTCTTGCCACTTCACGCTACCGTGCTCCCGGACAACAAACCGAAGGTTTTATCATCTTCTACTCGCCTTCCTTCGACTTAGATGGCGAGGATGCATCTGTCAAATTGTCGGCAACTCATCGTGCTCTACGTGAGATTTCTGTCGAGATGATTACGCTCCCCCCCCAGCACATCGTTCCTATTCCCCTCAAACAGATGGAGAAGACTACACTCGGAAAGCTCTCTCGCTCTCGTCTTGTCGCTCGGTTCAAACAGGGTGAACTCGCCAGCCATATCGCCCGTGCCGAGGAGCTGTTCAGCGCAGCTCGTGGTGCCTTCTTTGTCACTCCCTCCAGTGAGAGCGAGAAGACGCTCGCACGTATCTACGGCAACATTTTCAACTTGGATGTTGCCGACGTCTCTGCAACGAGCAGCCTTTTCGAACTTGGTGGTACCTCCATTGATGTCATCCGTCTCAAGAGAGACGCTGAATCCGCATTTGATGTTCTTGATATTCCGACCATCCAGATTCTCAAGCACCCAGTCGTCTCGAATCTCGCTAACTACATCGACGCGTTGAAGTCAAAGAGCATCAACGTGGAAGATTATGATCCCATCGTGCCTCTTAACCGCACTGGTAATAAGACTCCCATCTTCATGGTCCACCCCGGCGTCGGCGAAATTCTCATCTTCGTAAATCTCGCCAAGCATTTCCAGAATGAGCGGCCTTTCTATGCGTTCCGAGCTCGTGGTTTCGAACCCGGACATCCCTTCTTCGCTTCGATGGACGAGATGATATCCTCATACGTTACAGCTGTGAAACGGATTCAGACGCACGGTCCTTACGCTATCGCTGGTTACTCTTATGGTGGTGTCGTCGCTTACGAGGTTGCCAAACGTCTCGAAGCTATGGGAGACGAAGTCAAGTTTACCGGTCTCATCAACATTCCGCCACATATTGCCGATCGTATGCATGAGATTGACTGGACGAGCGGCATGCTCAATTTGTCCTACTTCCTCGGTCTCGTGTCAAAACAGGACGCACATGATCTCGCACCGTCGTTGCGGCCATTAACTCGCAAGGAGCAGCTGGACGTCGTATGGAAGTTGTCTTCTCCAGAGCGGCTCGGCGAGCTACAGCTCACGCCCGAGAAACTCGACCACTGGGTCGACATCGCTGGATCGCTCATCGAGTGCGGCAAGGAATACAACCCAAGCGGTTCAGTTTGTACGTTTGCTTCGAGTCATGTCGTTGTAACCATTGCTCATCATTTGCTTCCTCATAGCCGTCGTGGACGTATTTTACGCCATTCCACTCCGTGGATCCAAGGAAGATTGGTTGAACAAGCAACTCCGACCGTGGGCACAGTTTAGCTGTGAGGAGCCTACATACACGGACGTCCCAGGACAGCACTACACGCTCATGGACTTTGACCACGTTCCTGAGTTCCAAAGGATATTCAAGAATCGTCTTGAAGCGCGTGGTCTCTGAGTTGTACCATGGTTGGCGTTCTAGAGTCACTAGAACGCAACGTTTGATTGGAAAAAAAGAGAATTTAGGACTCTCGTATAGAAGTTTATGGCGCCATATTCCACATACATACATATGTCTTGATAACGTTCTCGTTTGATTGCTCCTGCTATAGTTGTTCAAACATTTAATATTTATCATTTACTGAGATGGACAACATTATTATTTATTTTACGTAATCTTGATTTGTCTTGTCACCCTCTCGTCAATACGCAGTTCGTTTCGGCCCATCATTGGAACTTTTTCTTCTGATACGACGACCCTTTGGCACTATACGTGTTCTTTTCTTATCGCACTCTCGAAAACGACAGTGAGCGGTCAAGGAACGGATCGACGCAAGAATGAGCTCACTGGCTTTCCTGGTGACAGAGCTGCAGGTATGATCTGGTTGCTTTGGACACGTTCGCTACATGAATGGAATGTGACCTGATACATCGTCATAGTCTTTGGCCAGCGAGTCTAGGAGGAAACACCCAGAAATACGCGAGGTCAGACGACCATTTTTGGCCGTATCAGGACCTCCAATGCGCTTTGCTCACTCTCAGACAGGCGGCAGAGAAATCGCTCGCAATCCTCCGATCATCGCCAGAACAAGCAACAGCTTCACTCGCATCTGGTGGGTTCGTGATTCACGCGTATTCGTTCCCTACGTGCCTGTTATCTTACTGCCTGTGTGGACAAAGATGGTGCACAGTCCGATGATCTCCTTCGACCGGTTTTTATGGGGTGCGCCACCAAGAATGCAAAAGTCGTTGCAATATCCCTCGGGTCTCTTCAGCGCCTCATTGCGCTCAGAGCCGTTCCCCAGTCCGCCGTGCCTTTGATCATTAACACCATGAGCGATGCCATGAGTCAGGGCGTCGATATCCAGCTCCGTATTTTGCAAACGCTCGTCTCGCTGATAACCAACTTTCCCTCTGTTCATGGAGAATTGCTGGGCGAGGTACGTCGCAGGCCTTTGTTGCCAAAAAATCAAAACGCGATCTTTGAAACATGTTACAATATAGGCATTACTTTTATGCTTCAAACTGCAAGACTCTCGGATCGCGGTTGTGTCGTCGACTGCTGCTGCTACGCTCCGTCAGTTAGTCATGTTTGTCGTCGACAAAATGGTTGAAGAGGACAAGCGGGATGCCGCGGAACTCCCTCTGCAAAATGTGGTTCTCCCGGATGGAACTACCGCGGCCCTAGGACCGTTCGCGAGGGACGCATACTCTGTCTTCGAGGATCTCTGTCTACTCGCTAACTCGGAGAAACCCCACTTCCTCCACCTCGAGTACCTACACAAAACATTCGCACTCGAGCTCATCGAGAGCGTTCTGACGAACTATCACGAACTATTCCGAAAAGTATGCATATACCCGCCCTTCTTTGCTTGACATTCGTCCTTGACCAGACCGCAGCACGAACAACTGTTGATGCTTCTAAGACACCATCTTTGCCCGATGTTACTCAAGTCGCTATCAGACAGGGCTGTTTTTCCTCTCACGCTCCGATGTACGCGTGTTGTTTTCTTGCTTTTGAAACAATTTTCGTTCGAATTGAAGACAGAAGCAGAGGTGTTCCTCATGCTGCTGATCAGAATGATATCCGACGATGTAGACTCAACCCTGACTGACCATTCCAGCTCTCGTCCAGTTTGGACGCGGGTGCTTGCCATGGAGATCATGCGGGGGTGGGTTCATCCAATTCACCTGATTTAAAATAGGCTGATAAAGGAATTTCGTAGTCTCTGCAGTGACGCGGAGTTAATTCGAAATATGTGGGATCGCTATGATGCCGAAGAATATGGGTCCAAAGTCTTTTCTTCGTTGATCAGCTCATTGAAGCGCCTGGTCACCGAGAAACCTGCTTTACTTGGAGTAAGCTCTCAAATGATGGGAGTCGGGATTTCTTCGTACTCTGACAGTGGTTCGAGTTATGGCCTTGATGTGGGAGGGGTGGCGGGTATGGTAGCAACCGCAGCTGCTACCGCGGCAAGTGCGACCGTTTCTGGTGTTGTTGGGATGATTGGCGCCGGAACCGGTTTGAGCGTACACGCGTCAGCGATGAAATTGCAATGGTACGCATCTTTGTTTATTCTCCATTTGACACTAGAATGAACAACCTCATAGTATAGATCAACTGGACAAGGCAGATTCGCCTCCGATACCAGAGTCCTACGTGTACCTCCTTGGCGTTCAATGCATCGTCTCGTTGTGCGAGGGCTTCGCGTCTTTCACCGGGCCTCTTTATACTTCCATTATGGTACAACGCCCACGCGCAGCCGGAGACGCTGTTGTTCGTGCCCCACCAGCCCTCGATCTGGCTACTTTACCTCCAGATGAACCCGCGCCACGGCATCTTCGCATTGTTCGCTCGATGGTAGACAATGGCTGGCCAGCCCTCTTGGCAGCCCTATCCTTCATCATCTCCACCAACCTCTCTGACGAACTCTTCGTTGATGTCCTTACAAGCTATCAAGCGATGACGAATGTTGCTGGGATGCTCGCATTGACAACACCTAGAGACGCGTTCCTCACAAGCCTCGCGAAATTCGCTATCCCGTCCCGTGTGGTCGCCAGCTTGGAGTCATACATAGAACCCGCGACACCCCGTTCGGGCGTATCGCTAAGCGAAAACTTGGGCCTTACTTCGCCCCTGCAACCCCCAGGGTTATCGGAGCGGAACCTCGTCTGTTTGAAAGTGTTGGTATCCAGTGCCCTTTTCCTCGCGGGAAGTCTTGGAGAGAGTTGGTACAGTATCATGGAAGCGCTACAAAACGCGGACTATGTGCTCACGATGAAGGGCTCGCAACCCACTTCCGGAAGACGACCCAGTACGTTTCTCGGTGGCCCTAGTACGCCAACCCGGTCGGGCTCTGGGGCTCTGGGCGGCTCATCCGAAGCTGGGAAGTCGTCGCACCTACCACAGCCCGCACGACATCCGCTTTTGGCAGACATCGATCCTGACAATGTCCAGCTCGCCATCCAACGCCTTTTCGAGACGTCCAAGAATTTGGAAGATGCGGCCTTTCAAGATTTCGTGAATGCATTGTGTAAACTGAGCTCGGAGATGATTGGGATGCAATCGGATGGGGTAGAAGTGCTCGGCGAGGCAGAGAGCACGGACGAACTGTCTTCTGTGTCTTCTGTTACCCTTTCACCCCGAAATGACCCTCGCCATCGGAGACGTGTTAGCGGCATCCATTTGCCACGGACTTTGGTGAGTTGGGGTCGTACGGTGGTTAGGAACGACGAGCTCATCATTTTTGTCGTCCCGAAGCGGTCGGGTGATTTTGGAGTGGAAAGACTGGGTACAGTCGCCATGCTCAACATCCATCGACTCATTTACAGAGGGCCGGAAGTCGCTTGGAACACGACCACTGGGCATCTACTGTCCATTATCAGCCTCCCTTATGCACCGCAGGCTATTCGCGTTCAAGCCGCCCGCGTCCTCGACGAGATACTGGTCATTGTCCCCCGCAATCTATCGAGCACTGGAGATCACCAAGCCAAGGCTCAGCGTCGCGTGTTGGACGTCCTTTCCAAACAGATCGTACCCGCATCGGAAGCTGGTGCTGCTGGCACGAGCACAAATGTTGAGCTACGTCGGATGGGGCTCGAAGCGTTGCATCAGATTCTCCAGGCATCCGGGCACACGCTCGTCGTCGGATGGGGCAGTATATTCGAAATGCTCGGCAGTGTCTGTAAATCGCCCGTACTCATGCGCACCATCTCCAGCGATTCAGTGAGCACACTGTCGCTGTCGGTACATGAATATCGGCCCAAGCCGCTTTCCCTGGGATACAATAATGAACGTGGATACACGGCCCTCGTCAAGATCGCGTTCCAGTCCCTCAAGCTGGTATGCGACTCCGTGTCGTCGCTCTCGCCGGAAGACCTACGGCTGTGTATCAGCACGCTGGGTCAGTTTGGTCGACAAGCGGACACCAACATTGCGCTCACTGCCGCTGAGAGCTTACTCTGGAGTGTCTCCGATTCGATCCAATCCAAACGAAAAGACGCGGACGAAGAGCCAGAGTACAGCGCGTTGTGGATGTTCCTTCTCCTCGAAGTCCTCGGCTTATGTACCGATGCTCGTCCCGAAGTTCGCGTCGGGGCCATCCAGACGTTGTTTCGGGCCATGCAGCTTTACGGCGCAACGCTCAGTCTGGACACGTGGAACGATTGTATGTGGAAGATCACGTTCCCATTGTTGGACGCGATTTCCGAGGAGACGCGGCGGACACCACCCGAGAGCGCTGCTCCACCCTCGGCGCATCCGCTAGGACCGACGACGCCGGGCCAGGCATGGGACGATTCGAAGAGTCTGGCGCTGCAGTCGGTCGGATCGATCATCAAAGAATTTATGGTGTCCAAGATCATGCAACTGGCGACGTTTTCGGAGGCATGGAAAGTCTTTGTTGCACGCGTGCAGGATACGGTGCTCCTCGACGGACGGCCACTAAGTACGCCTGCCTTGCAGTGCCTCGATAAGGCCCTCGGATCGCTGTCCGAGGCGACAGAGGAACCCATGGGGCCGAGCGTCACCGAGGCGTTGGAGTGTGCGTGGCAAGCCTGGGACAGTATCGGGGATGCGGTGTTGCAGGCTGGTGGCCGCGCGTTTACGCAGGAAAGTTTGGTGGCGTATCTCGACGTCGTTCGGACCATGCGGCGAATAAGCCAACAACATGTGCACACGGAGTGGTCGTTGGCGCGGTTGACGCGTCTCATGGAGGTGTTGAAAGGTAGGTCATGATGCAGTTTTCAGTTCGTTGTACGTGGTTGACTGTGGGGTTGGTAGGCGTCCTCACGTACCCCAACTCTCCGGATTATCGGCCGGACGTGGACACCCTGACGCCGGTGCAGGTGAGTGAGCGAGAATAGCGGCGTTTTTTCTGCTCTTCATGTACCACCACAGGCGTCTGTCGTCGACATTGTCCAAGCCGTCGACCTCGCCGAGTCCGGCATACCTTACCTGATCATGCGAAACCTGTCCGAATTCTGCGCGCTCGCGTTCCTTGCAGGGTATCATACAAACCCCATGCTCGTGTCCGTGCCCGGATCGCCCGTCGGGCCTGCGCCGACGTCCACGCGGAAGCAGGTCACGTACATCGGGTTATCCAAAAAGACGATGCCGGCGCTCGTCGAGCTGTACATGCGGTTTAAAGACCACGCCGAGATATACGAAGACGGGACGCTCGAGGCCGTTCTGTCGGTAAGTGAGCCCCCGATGCGTAGAATGCCGTCAGACTGAGTCTGAATCGGTATCCTGTCTCGATGCTCCACAGGCTTACGGGATCCCGATCAAGCTCAAGTATGATTGTCCAGCGCCGTCCAAGTATGGCAAGGATTTACCGCTGTGGAAGACGGCGACGACGTGTTTCCTGCGTATTGTGACCGAGTGTGTGACGGCGTTGCTGAGGTTGGAAGAAGGTCCGTTTTTTTTCTTCTTTGGGGGTGTGCTCATTCGGAGATTGCTCTGTAGCGATATCAGATATGCGGGTCGAAGCTATTTGGAGGCAGATCATAGAAGGTTTCCGGGGTGGTATTCTTGCGGACTGGCAAGTGGTTCATGAAGTTACATGGATTTTATTTGTTGACTGGGTACCACAGTTCTTTAGCAGAGACGTTTAGTCTCGAGGAACAAGAGACAGAAGAGAATTTCGACCTGGCGTTGATCAGTTCGCTTGAGATCGATATCATCCCTCACCTGGGGGGTCCGCGCGTGCCGGATTATGTCGTTGGTCAGCTGGCCAAGACGCTCCATCAAGGTAGCCAAGTGTACAAGTTCCCCGTGCACACCCCGCGTTCCGCCTCACCGGATCTTGGTGTTCGGAGCAACGTGGGCTCGTCGCGTCACTCGCGGGAAGAGTTTGACAAACTGGACACGGAGAGCGTCGGGAGTACGGCGACGGGCGATGTCGTTCCGAGAGAGCGCTTTTCGTATTGGTGTTTCGACTTGCTGTTCCTGATCTGTTCCAACGTGACGAGCGGTGCGTGTCGGCCTTGTATTTGCTGTCATCATCTTACGGTGATGTTTTCTGGATGCAGACAAGGAGAGGACGCGGAGGAGAGTGGCCGCGCTGTGTTTGCCGTCGTTGCTGGACCGATGCAAGACGGCCATGGCGAGTTACATCGCGGATGAGGCGCTTCGGGGCAGTTTGCCTTTTCCGAGGTGATTTTGCAAGTCCATCGCCCGCGGTGATGGGGCTGACCGTGACACTGGATTTAGGGTTCGCGAAGACGAGCTACTCTACGTGTTGCGCAAACTGTTGGGTCTTCGGTTGTGGCCTGGCACGCTCTGGGCCGCCTTGTCTGAGGCGCCGTCGGCAAACAGCGCATCACCGCCTGGTCAGTTTATTTTTACGTTGATTGCGGACTGATAAGGGGTCTAACACCTTTTTTTTGCTGTATGAAACGCGAGCAGCCGTCGATCCGAGTTTACCCCCGTCTGCACTCATCGCGGATGTCGTCAGACGATCGTCAGTCGCACACTTGTTTTATTTCTACCCGATCCTGTGTGAGATCGCATCGTTGCCACGGAAGACGCCGGTTGCATGGGTAGTGGTGAGCTCGTTGACGAATGACGGTGATCAAGATCGGAGCGAGCGGGGCCCACAGGGACAAGGACAGGGACGCATCGGAGTACAACAGGGAGATGGGAAGGTGGTGGAGGTAGATGCGAGGGCGTTGGCCAAGGAGTGTCTCAGCGTGCTTGGAAAGGAGATGGGCGCGGTGTAGCCCGCGTCGATATTGCGGATGGGGTTCGTCGATTGTTTCGCAGAATAATGATAGAGTCGCACGAGAATCGGGCATGTTTTGGGGTACATACGCTACGTATCATGATCTATCTATCTATTCATTCGGGGCGTGCCTGGATATTGATACATATCGTCGTCGAACGAGTGTATTGATTTTATAAATTTCAAGGCATTGTATAGGGAACGTATGATACGTGTCATGACCTATACTATTCACTTTGGGCGTGCCTGGATATTGATACATATCATTGTCGAACGAACGTGTTGTGTATGATAAAGTTCAATTGGGCATTGTATGGGGCACTGCTGTTCTTGTTTTCAATATCTGTCACCTACAACAGTGCCTGACTGACTTTCCGGGAACTCGTCATTGTAATCGTATCACGACGATGGCGTGTCTGGGGCCAGCGGAGGACCACCAAGCGGCGCAGGCACGTCCGCACCAATATCGCCCTCTTTGGCACCCAAGACCTCGAGCAGATCCTTCCGCCCAAACATATGCGCGGTCTCGATTGCGGTCGGTTTTCCGAGACGAGGGTCGGCACCAGCGGTGACGAGCGCACGGACGATCGCGTCGTGTGCCTTGAAGACGGCACCTGCGACGACGGACTGACCGCGATCGTTGAGTCGGTTGGGGTCCGCGTGACGTTCGAGGAGGGCGGTGGTGAGATCTGTGTGGCCAGCGTAGGCGGCGAGCATGAGGAGGGTGTTGCCTGCGAGCCAGTTGTGGATGTCATGATCGGCGATCGTATAGAGGGAACGTCAGCCGATCTGTCCGCGTGGCGAGATGAGATGCGTTCGTACCCTGAGCGTTGGTGAGGTTCACGGGCAGACCTGCGTCGACGGCTTGGAGGAGAAGAGGCGCATCGCCCGAGCGAGCTGCATCGAACATGCGGTGTGCAAATTCGAGCGTCTCGGATGGGAGCGACGACGGCGACTGGTCACTGACTTGGGATGACATGACTATGCATTACATAATACACGACGCTCGTTCACTGGAGCCGTCACTGGAAATGAACACGTCCTCGTCGCTCGTCCCACCGCCATCGAAGCGCATCAAACGCGACTCTGCGTCGTCCTCTACATCGTTGACAACGGCGTCACCATCACCCGCAAGTCAAGAGCGACACCCAGACGAGGGTCTGAAGGACGCTGAGGACGTGGACCCCCCAGATGCATCCGATCGTACGCTCGAACAGCAGGCCCTCGAGCCTGAGCCCGACCAGTGCACGATATGTCTGCAGCCGTTTCTCGACAGAACCATCATCCCCGTCTGCGCGCACGAGTTTTGTTTCGAGTGCATCCTCTTGTGGTCGGGTGCGTGTCCGCGTCGTCTACATCCACGCCAACGCTCAATTTCTTTGCAGAACAATCGCGCAAGTGTCCTCTCTGCTCGAGGTCGTTTGAAGACTCGTACCTCATCCATCGCGTCCGCTCGCAGTACGACTACCAGAAGCACTACCTCCCACCGACGCGCTCGTCCCCACCACCGGTACAGACGGGCGAGTCGCGTGTCAACGCGCTCAGGCGTACCCGTCGAGAACGTCAGTGGGGGCGTAGGGTGCGACAAGAACGCGAAGAAGCAGACCAACTCGAAAGGGCGATCGCGCGACGTCGGTGGATATACCAACACCATCTGTACGCCAAGGTTCGTCCTTTTCCCCTCTAGTCAGACCTTGGGCAAGACCCTCGCACGGATCTTGAGCTTGATTCGCGTTTGCCAGCACATCGCGTCCAATCCGTTTACGCGCTACCGCCCGTTCCCGACGCCAGCCCAGTTCGCAGCTTCCCCGGATCTTATCCGCCGCATGACCACATTTCTACGCCGTGAACTGCGTGTGTGGCCTAATCTAGACGTAGAGGTGAGCTTCCATACTTGAGAACGGTGCCACGCCGCGTGTTGATCAGACGCATACATTCGCATTCATATGTACTATCTTGCCGACAGTTCCTCACGACGTACACGATCGCACTCATGAAATCGATTGATATCCGCTCTGAATCCGCCGTCAAGCTCCTGTCTGAATTTCTGGATCTCGACACGCCATACACGGCAGGCGCGAGGCAGGTCAATTCCGAACACTTTGCGCATGGTGCGTGTGGCCTCTGCGGCCAATCTTGTTATCTGCTCTGTTGATGTGCGGCCATGTGATCTGTCTCAGAGATTTACAGTTATCTTCGGAGCCCGTACCGCGATCTCAACACGTATGATCAGACGGCGCAGGTAATATATTTCTACATTCGTGCTTGTCTTTATTGATACTTGGTCATCCAGTATGATACACCTCCAGGAATATCCCCGCCACAGGACATGGAAAGAGGCAGTCGTTGGAGCACGGAACACTCGCCGTCTCGTCGGTCGCGTTCTCGTTCTAATTCGAGACAAGGGTCGCCCGTGCCTCGTCACGAAAATAATGCACCACGTTCGCCAGTTGCAAGACATGGCCGAGGTAGATCCGCCGAGGCCCGCCGTGAAGAGAGACCCAGTCGCAGGCACAGTCGCAAGCAGTCTCCTCGGAGTATATCGCCTGGCCGAGAATACCATGACCCTCGTAACCATCCTCCTGTTAGAAGCCGTGGTTCGCCTTGCGGCGTTGAGGATAATTTACGCAATGAACGCCCACAAAACGAGGGCACGTTAGATCTGGTCTCGACCTCTGCAGTCCTTATTGAAAACCAGTACAACGGTTCCCTTAACGAGCCACGTTCCCAGCGGGACGAAAAAGGAAAAGGCCAGGTGATGGAAAACAGGGATGAATACGCCCCAAATGCGAGCGTACATGGGGGCGATAGTGAGGCCGGTGTGGATGAACCCCTAGAGGGATCGGGCGTTGGGGTCGCAGATGACATGGACAACGTGGGTGAGGGTTCTTCCGCGAACGCTCAGCCATCACGTAAGCGCTCGGCTGGTGTGCATGTTCGTCCTCGTAACCGTACGTTATCGGAATCCGTGCAGGCCTACCTCGCCCCACCCCCTGCGCCTCGGTGCCCAACCAAGATACCAGAGGGCGAACGGTCATCGAATAGAGGAGCAAAGGGTAAATCTACAGACATGCGACCTAGTCTACTCTTGCGACTTTCCGACGGTCCGACCGATCCGGATATCGGTCAATTATCGGCTTGCCGAAAGCCAACTCCCAACGCCACACTCTCTGATAGGGAACACCATCCTGTTGGCGCACGATCATGTATTTTGGATCACTGTTCGTCCACTGCGATCAAGCATGTCAACGCCACCATTCTCTGCGGCGACGACGTGGATCATGCGATCACACGGTCACCGTGTCTTCTTCCTAGTATGGGTGATGGGGCATCCGAGGGGTCTCCCACCGATGATCGTGGTCCTGGGGTGACAGTGGTGCCTAGCGTCGCGCTGGTGCGTAGTCATGCAAATACGAACGTGATATTATCACGTGCGTCCGCGTCGGACGAGGGACATCCCGACACGCAACAGCGGACATCACGAAAACGAGTACCTCGTTCGCGAACAAAGACGGGCGAGCCAGACGCGGATATCTCGACAAGCAACGCCAGCGCGACTACACCCTCGTTATCGCGCTCTCCCGACGCGGACACGTCGACGCTCGAAACGAGGCTCCGGACGCGAGTACGTCTGCGCGTGCGTCTGGCGGCGATGAAAGGAACAGGGACGGAGATTGCTGGCGTTGGTACCGTGGCCGACGACCGGTGTGAGGTTCAGGCTCAGGATTGACGTCAGGATAGGGTGGGACGTCTCGCGAGCGACGCGGTGTAGAGTGGCGATCGACACGAGGTGGTGGAGGAGGGGTTCGGGAATCAGGCCAAGCAAAGGGCTCTGGTAGGGTCCAATGGAAGAGAGGCGAGGTGACCTGGCGTCTTAGGGCGTGGTCTAGAACGCCCATTCATTCGTGTGTCGTTCCTTTTTTTTTCGGTTGTCGTCTGTCTTGGCCAGCGTCGATGTATGCAATGCGTTGGTGGCATGGTGCGATACCGCTGGGAGCACAGAACACAGTGGATCGTGGGTGGACGAGGATGAGAACGCGACTCGGACATGCTGCCACCTTACGCCCGACCCGCCCCGACGTTAATTATCCCATGCCGTTGTCTGCCGTCTTCCATTTTTCCCTCCACTTCCATGTCGACGTGTTCGACTTCGAATGCCTCTATCGAAATGGAGACGAAGTGGAGAAGCGCACAGAAGCAGACGAAAGAAGTCGGTCTAGGAGGCGTTAGCGCGAGCTAGCGTACGCGTTACGGTATCGGAGATGGATCTGACGACACGGGTGGAGCGTGCTATATGAACCTAGTTAGGGGAAGGTGCGGGAGGGAACGTTGATGTCAAGCGGGTGGGACGACAAGTTGAATTAGACGACGCGTGGGCGTGGGTCGTGTAGATAGGTACTGGGTAAATAACGCATTGGAGATTTAAAAAAAGAAGAGAAGGAGACAGCAAGGCTACACTGCAGTCCGTATTAGAGGCGTCGTATATCATAGGTGTGTCCGATAGGCGTATGGTACGACCGTCCGGGGAAGATGACTATCAAAACAAGACAGAAGACGGCCCAAGGCGCCCCATTCGAGCCGGCAGACTAACCCTCGAAATGCAACTGAATAGGGTTCGAAAACAACACACAGGTCGACCGGCGCGCGAAAGAAGGGAAAAAAGGACCGATGTCGGTGTCACGGGCAGACTTGCCATTCCGAGTCTTCTTCTTGCGTCTGCTTCTCTTCCCTTTTAATGGTCC
>JBBPLP010000307.1:0-28532 GCA_038089875.1 Fistulinella prunicolor
GGAATCATATTTAGAGCGCTTCCACGGTCTGGGGTCAGTGATAAAGTCACACCTTTCGGCAGCCCTTGCCCGGACAAAGGGGCGAACGAAGTTGGGGTTGTCTGGACGAGGGTGGAAGTTGTTTGGGCACCGAGAGTATGGGTTATCGTAAGAACGAGAAAGTTGTCGGGGACGCTAGTAATGAGTAAAAGTAAGATGGTGTGCAATAACTTGTGTACAGCGACACTCCTCACTTTACGGGTAGGTGGGGCAAGTATTGGACTTGGCGAGTTTTTCCAACGAGACCTACAAGGAATGAAGAAATGGGCGAAAACGGGATGTGCGATACTTACTGGGCTAAAGCGTTGGCGGTGTCCGTGCCATGGTCGGCTCGTCCGTCACAACCCAACAAGTCGCGTCCTAATATAAACCTGCTGGGCGCGCCAAATGAAGCTCTTGGTCGCGTCAGAAGATCCGGGAAGATCAGGCCCTCGTATGTTGTGGCATGTACAGGAGGGGCGACACTGGCGAGTTGCACAACGTGCTAGTCACGGTGCCGCGTGAACTTCCGAAAGTTGGCGGTCCGTACTAATCCTCGTGTGCCACAAATGTCCCACC
Organism: Fistulinella prunicolor; assembly: GCA_038089875.1. NCBI lineage: Eukaryota > Fungi > Basidiomycota > Agaricomycetes > Boletales > Boletaceae > Fistulinella > Fistulinella prunicolor. Next base: position 598 of record JBBPLP010000307.1, read on the forward strand.
CTCGTATAACTCAAGTTGTACCGACAACATTCTGACAAAGTACCGACCCACATGGAGTTTCACACACGCTTCTACTACTCTCCGAGCCGCTTCAGCAAGAGATAGAATTCGCTATCAAATACAAACCCTCCTTGAGAACGACCAGATTCTCTTCCGAGCCAGCCTGGCCGAGACACATTCTATGCTGGTACAAACAGCCTCGGCTGCGGTGGAGACTTACTGCTAGGTTCAACTGAAAGTTGTCCGGAGCGGCCCATCCATATGTGATCTAGGTCACAGAGAGCGTCAGTCGAGGAGGACCAAATATTATCGGGCTGCCAGTGATAATTGCCGCGCAGCGGAAGCTTGGTGTGCAGGGTACTCTAAGTAAAACTCGCGTGACGGGCCGTCCTAGTACTAGCCTAGCTAGGTGAAACGATCGACGGACCGCTCTGAAAGAGAAGAATGACATTCCTCAGCTGAGATGAACCAGTGTGTCAATGATGACATGACTACTAATCCAACCTCCGGGCCGGTGACCGGGCGGAGATCTCGACGGGCGCATTTTATTTCTCATCATCTCATCGAGTGCTGTGCCAAAATAATTAGGCTTTGGAAGGGAGCATCAATTGCACTTGTAACTTCAAGCCGACACAACATGTTGAATTGATGGGGTAGATATCGAAGACAGGTACGTCCATAGCGAGGTAAACTGGCAAACCGAGGCATTGAAGTGGAAGTACTAGCACACAGCGAGTAATCATTCGGTGGGAGAGGGAGTCGGGGAGCCTGAACCATATGAACCACCACGTTGGCTCACACTACAAAACCCCTTGTCGTCATACAAGTCAGAGGAGTCAGAGACTCCGGTCATGGGGACAGGCCTGACGAGCCCAGATGGCCCAGGCATGGCAACCCGTGTCCCCGACGTGTCCACATCGTTTTTCAGTTCCTCGAACCGGCTATTTGCTTGCTGGAGGCGCGCAACAGCCTCTTCATACTCGCCATGAGCGATGAGGCGCATGGCATCGAGTTCATGGACACGCAATAAACGGCACTCGACTTGTGCAGCAGCGGTCTCACGAGTTACGCGAGCAAGCTCCAACGTAAGAAGATCACGGCGGTTTTCCACCGCTTTCTCTTTGCCCTTAGCTGACACCTGATCGATCTGCTTAAGGACTCGAGGCAAGTTATCCACAGAACTGCACTTACTGAGGTGAGTAACGTCTTGGCCCTTTTAGGAGGGCCATGCTCAGGCCCCAGGGAAAACTCAAGGTGTGTCCTCTGACTCGGAGTTGCTACATGTGCTATATCATTCCGGGGCCATCTGAGAGGATGTGAATATGTAAATGGATACAGTGTAGCCATTGTACTGAGCAGAGTGGAAGAAACTAACCCCAACCCTGGTATACAAGACAGCGTTGTGCACCCTTACTTGTACGTGATCGATTGATCATCTACCTCGTGGCATTCACTTGCCAAGCAGTTTACCATCATTATCGCTATCGACATGTAGGAATATACTAGCAATCCACTCACAGACGACCTCAAGAAAAGGACCAGCTGATCACGATCAACACACCCACCGCTGGCAACGCGACGCTCACGCAATCGCTCACAAACCGCAATGCAAGACCCCGCCTACGCCCCAGCCCACGGCCCGGTCCTCGCCCCCTCTCCCTTCGACGACCCGCCGACGCACTCAGCCAGCTTCGCCATGCCAATGTTTTTTTCCACTCGGGCACCCCGATCGTCATTCGCCGCCGTCGTCCCCGAAACACAAACGACCACGACCACGACCATCGCGCGCGTGCATGTTGTGACGAAGGCGGTGGGAGGAAATACGGCGCCGATGCGGTGCGCGCGTGCGAGTGTGGATGTGGATGTGGATGATCAGGCGCCGGGCCGCGATCTCGGTCACGGACTCGTGCGACGACACTGTCATCGTCGTGGTGGTGGTCGTGCTCGCCTTGCCATCCGTTATGGTAATGTAGATGGCGTCTAACGCCGTAATGAGACGGACTCATATAGTCCTCATCCAAATCACCTTCGTCCCCAGACGGGAAAAGCGTGATCGGACTGAGTAATGGGGAATCCTGCGGCGTGACGATGGGCGAGGCGCGGTAGGACGCTACGGGTTTCGTGCTGGGAATGCGTGCAGAGGAGGGGAGTGCTCCAGTTGGACTCGTTGGGACTCTCGACTTGAACGGTGTCCGAGTGGTCCATATTGCTGACTCGGGCTCATGTCCCAGTGACGATCGCTTGTGGTACGTTAACGACATGGGCGAGAGATTGGAAAAGCGTCTTCTATGATGTAAAATGCCGATGTTCAAGTAGAGCAATACGAAAGTAGTCAATACGAGGCAAGGAATATATATCGAGTGAAAGACATGAAGGGTATCAGGCAGATGACACGGCGCATCCGCAAAAGTGGGCCCAGTTAACGAGGAAGATGGAGGGACTAGGGAGAGGAGCTGAAAGCCTGGCCGCCGAATATGTCGACTTCGAGAAAACGATTTGACGGTAACCTCCCGAACCGTACTGGCTTGTGCATCGGAACTAGATATCTCGTGCGTGACTTCGCAATAGTCGCGATTATCCCCGCTAGTCATATCATTCAACACAAATTGCAGTTCAGTAAGACATTGTCTCACCTGAACACGACAGACGGTCGCAACATTTTCAACAAGAACTCGGTCGTCTGCTTTCCGAGCATTGCCTGATACCCACGCCTCGCCCCGGCGCGTATCGATCCCTTCTCGCGCAATGGCCCACAGGACTTGCCCGACGGTCGAGAGAGCGGTATGTGAGTGAGCAATATTTTCGGCTCCAACGCGTAGCCATTTTCTTGATCAGAGGAAATCGACTGTACGAACTCGATCGGCCCTCCCGGGAGAGGTTCCCAGTGTTCGTAGGTTTGGCCGTGTGCATGGCGATGGTAATCTTCCTCCACGAGTCCCGGTGCATTCAGTAAGACGAATTGATGACCCGAGATAGAGACAACTCGGTTCAGGGGCCCGAAATGTTCTTCAAAGAGCCGACGGGCATCCTTGGAAAAAGAAGACGAATCTCCCAGCCTGTGAACATAAAGTTAAATTCTGGTGTCCATAATGAGAAGGAACGGGGCCAACCCTATGTCATTATTGCCGGGGATGAGGTAAAGCCCCACCGAAGGATCGTGAGGAAAGGTCGCTTCAAAGGCACGAAAATACTGATCATACCTGTTTATCGTAGTGTCAGTATAAAGTCCCATCTACCATTAGACGACACGTACTCTGTTTCACTTGTTAAATAACGACCCGAGGCAAATGTGTCGCCGAGAAGCATGACCACGTTTGGACTGAGGCGAGACACCAGTCTCCAGCTCTTACGTATATACGCCAGATTGGGATCGTACCAAAACCACGAATTGAGCGCAGAAACGGCAGAGCGTCGCAATCGTGCGTCTGCCAACAAGAGTACTCTGGTGGGCTTCACCCTCGACGGGGAACCAGCCTAGAATAGAACGTGTCAGTAAGACCCACTACACGGCTGTTCTTACTCACGGGCTGGAGGGCCTTGTCCGGCCATCTACAATCTGATAAACTGTAAAAGAAGACGCCGACTTCGCACCAGATGACCACGATGACCCAAAAAAAGCGGAGTGCGAGAATAGCAGTAGGCTTTGAGAGGAGACGCGACTTGTGAAAGCGTCTTTCATACAATGAACTCATTCCGCATCGTTTGAGCGTATGGCAACGAATGTTGTGGAAGAGAGCAACCAGGTTGGGCCTGGGCGGCGAGGCTGGCTCATTTCCGTCATAAATACATTTCCTAATTCGTAAAGAAATAAATACTAACAACCATTGGGAGTCGGGTCCAGCCGCCTCAGCGAAACAAGCGCTAACGATTGTTCCGACCTGACACGTCCATACTATACCGATGAAGTACAAGTGATCAAGTAGTATAATAAACATAGAAAGGAGTATCCTAGGTCCCATTACTCCCAGTCGCTGTCCTCATCTTCCCCACCCTCCGCCCCCTCCGATGATTCTTCCTGCTCTTCTTCCCCGTCTTCTTCTTCTTCAACTGTCCCTGTGGTGCTAACAGCTCCAGAAACAACATCGTAGCTGCCCTCACTACTTTCCCTAGGACTTTGCATGTTCGAAGATGGTAACGATAGGACATCCGACGTGGATGTCGTCCTAGGCGGAGCGAACGTGTGTTGTGATGACTCCAGTTGCTCCGTAGAAGTGGAGGGTCCCTTCGCGACAGGAGCACAGCTAGACTCGTCCTCGTCGTCTTCCCAACTAAAGTCATCTTCATTCTCCGCTGTCGCTTTGTTCGAGAGGTTAGCAACTTGTGTCTGATAGATGAAATATGGCATACATTGCAGGAGTGCTTTCCGCCTGTTTTCCTCCGCCTCGATCTGGTGTACTCGGAAAAAGTACCTGACCCAGAATATTTCCTCGGACATAGATGATGGCACTGGCGCCTAGAATGAGTATCACTATGCTGGAAATGCATGAAATCATACCGAGTGCATCAAAGGTAGTCTGCAACGCCGCTCCGTCCGAGGGGTCCGATAACGCCTCCGCAACACGTTTCCCCCACACCTCCGTGCCAAACCCTTCCCCGCTCGCCTCGCTCGCATCTGCCCAAGCCATATAAGCATCCCTGGAGGTATCCACAGCCGGATCCACCTTCATGATCTCGGGATTACTCTTGAGCTGTTTCAACAGCGACTCGGCACGCGTCGCTACCGCCAGGCGTGCATCCTCCGACGGACGGCCAGAAGAAGGTCCGGCATCGACCTCCTTACCCTTGCCCTTGGACGCCGATCCATCTGTGTGTGCGGCTAAGCCAGGCAACATCCAAATATCAGTACCGTCCCAGGCAACGGGAGCGTCCATGCCACCCTCTTCGGGCGGAATGATCTTGACAGCTTCCCGCAGAGCTTCCCCAGCCTCCTTCATCACCTCGCGGAGCACCGCCTCGCTCTTGTGCACGTACTCTTCCGCCTGTGCGCGTGTGACGCCCTGTACGCGCTGGAACTCGGAAGACAACGCACTCCCCAGATGCGCAAAGTCCATGTGTTGCGCGTTCTTCAGGCTGTCGGGAAGTTGTGCCTGGACGGTCGAAACGATGTTAGGTGGGATCGACGACTGAAGACGCGAAAAGAAAGAGTGGGCCGTGGCCGTCGTCGCTGTCGATGATGATGGGCCAGAATCCCTCTCCTCGTCGCTGGGCTCTGTACTGGTAGACCGGGTCACATTCGCGGTAGGCGTAACCGCTGATTCTTCGGCATCGCTCTCTCCCTCTGTTTCAGATGCGGTAGCTTGTGTCTCCGCAGTAGTTAGTTTCCCGATCTCGCGCTGGGCCTGCGTGACCACTTGACCCAGGTCCCGTCGCGCAGTGGCAAATGCTACCTCACTCTATTGCGTAGCGACTGTGCTCAGAGCATGGATGGAGTAGTGGCAGTTTCATGCATACCTGCTTTCGGAACCCTCCCCAGAAACGACCAAGTTGTCCAATAACCTGCGAAACCTCTTCATCGAGAGTCTGCTCGGTCTGTCGTTCACTGATAGGCGGGGTGCTCGTGCCCGTTCCCGTTATGCCGTAGGTATCAAGAAAGTTCATGTTGATGGTGGTGACGGCGCTTGGGGCGACTGTCGATGCTGAGATGGCTTTACATACTGACGGGTAACACCCAAATCAGGTAATTCAAAGCAAGATAGATTACGCCTGCTATCACAAACAATTCCTGCTACAGTGTAACGTACTCGTACACTCGACTACACCTCACGAACCATAACGAGAAATCAGTTTAAGCAGTCACAGCAACCTCTTGGAGACGAGGGGCATCGTAATTTTTGAAAGAATTCCTCAAATCCACAGGCGTCGCCTTTGAGAGCCTGTGGGCACGACACTCAGTGAGGAAGTCCGTGAACATCTAGTCAATCAGGTCAGAAGATGTAGATGGATTTTATTACAAATGAAAATACTGACCTCCATGGTGTCCAATGGACCGCCTGCACTCTCAGGGTGGAACTGTACACCCCAAATTTTCTTTCCAGAGTCCGCGGTCGACTTAATGCCTTCGACCGACGAATCATTGCAGTTGATGAAGAACGGTTCCCATCCTGCTGGGAATGGATCAGTCAATTTGAGGGCATATTGATGGTTTTGGCTAGAAATGATTCAAATCAGTGATCAGATATGAAGGTCAAACCCCCACAATGCCCACCTCGTCACATAAACACGACCAGCTTTAATAGAGCCCGAGGAAGCCAAGGCGAGTACGGGTTGGTTGTGTCCACGGTTCCCAAAGGTCATGCGGTATGCTTCTAGACCTGCGGCCATACCAATAACCTGGTGGCCCATACAAATACCAAAAACGGGCTTGTCCCATTCCTGGAGAGTTTTGCGGAGCTTCAAAGCGGCATCCATGCAATGCCTAGGGTCACCAGGACCGTTGGTAAGGAAGAGGCCATCATACTGATCACGGATCGTGTTAAAATCGAAGTTCCAGGGAAGTACGGTCACTGCAGCGTTTCGACGGACAAGGGACCGTAGGATGTTTGCCTTGGCACCAAAGTCAAGGACAGCAATTCGAGTATCTCCATTGGGATTGAGATAGTACGGAGCTTTTGTGGAAACTTGATCAACGAGGTTCTCAGAAGAAGGATCCCAGTACTGTTCGGAAGATGGGGCAGGAGCCGACGTATCTGCGCCGACGGCAAGTCGGCCGAGGGTGGTTCCTTGATCACGCAACAAACGCGTGATTTCGCGCGTGTCTACGCCAGTGATGCCGGGGATGTTGAAGCGGCGACACCAGGAAGAAAGGGATTCAACTGCCGCGTGGTGGGAAAATTTTTCTGCGACATCTGCGACTACAACGGCGCTGCACTGAATTCCGTTGGACTCCATAACGACACCAACATCCTTTGAGTCGATGGGAGCCTTGTTGCTGGGAACCCCATAGTTTCCGATCAGAGGGGTGGTGAAGACAAGGATCTGCCCTCGATAGGAAGGGTCGGTCATTGACTCAGTGTCTGTTGGTAAAAAGTCAGTGTTGTCTGATCATATCTTTGACAGAAACGCTTACAGGATGTGATTGAAGTTGAGAAGACGGTTTCCCCGAAAGTGCTCTTTGCCGCACCGAAAGATCGACCATGGAAGGATTGCCCAGTTTTAAGATGTAAAACAGCGGGAAGAGCGGCATTGGGGCCAGCATGGGTAGCGAAACCACGAGCGAAAAGTTGTTTTGGGATCAGAGTACGGACAAACATGGTGAGATACGAATTTTTGAGAGGCGTTCAGAGACTCAGGAGAGAGAAGACGAGATCAGAAATGTAACTGCGGGACGATTAGTACGGCAAGCAGGCAAGAGATGAAGTGCATACTCGTCGCGAGTGTTCTGTGTGAATAACATGTACGAGCTGATAGCTCGGCGAGTGACTTCAAAGACGGGAGCTGAAATTTTCAGATAGTGAGGAGGAGATCATTTATAGCCACGGCGTGTCAGAGTTTGCGATTGTTGTGTCCGATGACTCCATCCACGTGACACATCACTGATCCGGATTCCGCGGGAGATCCGGGGATGTAATCTGCCCGCTCCTTTTGCATATATGTCCGTGTCCACAGCAATGATACTAGGGCTACCTAGTAGTAGTTCGCGTACATTCAACTTTTTTTGCCACACATGCCTCGAAAAGGTGCGCGACAGTCATCGAAAAATCCACTGGCCTCGTGGAATCCTGCATGCAAACCGCGGTGATTTCATTCCCCGTCGGGTTTATCAATCTTGGTCTCAAAGCAATGCGACATGGTGATGATCATGATGCTTTCCTTCCCACAGAGGCTACAACGACCGCGGGGCTTTTGTGACGCCCACATCAAGCCTCTCGTCCCATACACCGATGCATGTATTTGTCCAAAGCCCCGATCCCCTTGCACCAATTTATGGCCAAAACTTTATACTTCCTCCTTTTCCATTATACGGCTCTCACTAATCAACGTCCTTTCATTTCCTAGAGTACCTCATCTTGTGTCACATTCAACGTAGTTACAAACACCCCTAAGGGGATAAAGTGTATTTCCCTGCTCAAGCCAAAAGAAGTCTCATCAATCACCCATTCAAAATCACCCGCCTATATTATATTCCTAGGCAAAATCTTGAAACCCTAATAATATCCCAGCCCTTGGTTCGATATGACAGTGTCTTTTCGCTGTTTGGGGCTAGAAGCAGTGCGTTGTTTAAGTAACCTTGGCTTGGGAATCATGCATGACCAGCTGGACATCTATGAGAAGGGATGTGTTACCCCGGTCACAAAATCCGCGGACTGGGGCTGCTGCTTCTTCCCTTTTGACATCGGAAGATGGAATCTCTCCCACTCTCATGCTATTGATTGGATGTCCTTCAGGTAACCGTCCGAAGACCGAATAACATGAGGACTTGACGTGTTCCTGACGACACATGATAGTTGAACGTGCAGGACACGATCTAGTTGGTATGATACACTTCAACGGAGGCGTAAGAGAGGTGTGTGATGTGAAGATAAGTTGACCATATGTAAGCGATGAGATACATATTAAGAAGCGGAGGAGTAGTTGAGTGAAACATTGTTTGTGTACAAACCAAGGAGCGGAGATCAATGGCAATATACTAACCCAACAAATTTCTAGATCGTAGACAGTAGACTCTTCTTTCGTTTCGCCGGCAACACAGACCCCGCCCGTCGCTCTTGAGGGATGTGCTGCGAACCGTTCGCCTCGTCCTCGTCCTCTTCCTCGTCTTCGTCAGACGAGGACGACGAATCCCCTTCAACAACACGTTTTCTCGCCTTCCCGTCCATCACGGGCTTGCTGACAGGTGTGGGTAGATCGGGAGAATGGATCACCGCCTGAGCAGCTAGCTGGGACAACGGCCGATATCGAACAGGAAGTTCTGCCCTTTTCTTGGGTACCTTGGGTTCTTCATCCGAGTCCGCCACCATCTCCTCGGTCTCTGTCACCCCATTTGAAGGCACCGCTGGCGCGGTATTGTTCTGGTGTTGCGAGTATGGAAAGGGTATCTGGCTGGACGAGAGATCGAACAATCGTTCTTTCTCCTGGGAGTTGTCTGCCTGACTATTGGAAGGCGCGACCTTACGGGGTCGGCCTTTTGCCTTTTCCTTTTCCTTCTTCGCCTTGCCGTTCGCACGCCCGCGGACGGGGACGTCGTCTTGGGCGGGACTACTCGACACCAGCTCATCAATGAGCACCGATGGCTCGTCCAACTGCACCGATGGCGACGATGGCTCTGCGAGCGTTTCCCACCTGACGGGAGTGGGCGCGATGTGCGACTCATTCCGCGCAGTCTGCGATGCATCCAAACTTTCCTCGGATCGCTTCGCTGGCGTTTTGGTACCTCTACCGGCCCGAGCTCCGACTTTGGACCGATGGTTCAACAGCACTACCGCTGTAGGAGTACTCGTCGGTGGAAGGGAGCCAAATCGAGGACTTTTGCGCGTTGTCACCGGCTCCTGACTGGCAGGTGTCTCAGTGACTTTTCGCCGTGACTTACTCTTTGCTGGCAGGGGGGTCACTGTGTCTGTGGCCTCCAAGGACAGCTGTCCGAGAAGGACGGGACGTTCATCTTCATCTTCCAATACTTGACTATGACGGGTCTTCATCCGTTTCGTCACTCCCGGTTTTGGAGTCGACTGGGCAGCCCCTGCGAATAAGGATCCAATGTCTTCTGAAGGAACTTCGATGGGATCTGTGTTTGATAAACGCGCAACAACAGGAGGTTCCAAGTCATCCGCAGGTTCTATTGGGTCGGCCTCAGCGTCGTTAGGAGGTTTGGAGGCTACCGATACTGCGTGGTCTCGATTAGAAGTGGAATCGACTCCTGATTCTCTGGGCTCTTGTGGCTCATCGCTGGGTGTATCGGAGGATGGTAGAACAGTGGCTCTCGGACTAGGAGACGATGCATGCCGTCCAACGATGGTAGCCGCAGTTTTTTCTTTAATCGACTCGCGGTCCACAACCATGCGATCCTCTGATCCCACATGGGTCTCTTCACTGCTATCATCATCCTGTTCCTCGGGAACGGGCGGATTAACAGAGTCTTTCATGACCACGTCGTCATCCTGACGGTTCGCAGATTCTTCTCCAGGTTCGTTGGAGTTCTGTGGGGCGGGCTCAGCGCTGTTGTTAAAAACGACTTCCGCTAAACGTGAAGGCGACCTAGACTCTTCGTCCTCGCTCCCGAAGTCGGATGAATGCTTCATATGCCTGGACAATCGACATCTCAATTGATCGGCCCCTTCGTCCGAATCTTCTTCCAGCTCGGCCTCGACCTCTTGTGAGTCAGAATCAGAGTCATCCTGATCTTCAACAATACGATCGATGACATGCAGGACACTGTACCGCTTTAACGCCGGACCACGGACGATCGCCTCCAAGTCATCATTGGCTGGTGGCGCCTGTCCAGTTGGCGTTAGCTGTCTCCGGGATGCCGATAAATCTTTGTGTTCGATCGCCCCGTCTGACACGTCATCAGAACTATCTGAGCTACTCCCTTCGCCCCTGCCTTCCACCGTTACTTCAGACACATAGGAGTTGCTAGGAATGATTGGAGTTCCGGGGAGAGATGTATGGTACACTGGAGACCGGATGTCATTTGTCGACGTGGCTAAATAGGGTTAATGTCAGTTTTTGGATGGAGGAGACAGTGAAGTATGGAACTTTTTGAATCACGAAGGAGACCTTCCAGTTCCTTGATCACCTGTTGCTGGTCATCCGTATTCGTTTTCTTAATCTTCTCAAGCCGCTCTCGAATGGCATCAGGACCTTTCAGAACGATGGGACAACAATAGCGTATATGGAAGGGCGCTTCCAGGCAAATAGGACATGGCGGACCGTTTGATCCCTGAGTCTGAAGAGGTAGCCAGTTGGTCGGAACTGTGTTTTCAAGCCCGTGGTCCGTAGACACCTTTGGTACTTCGTTAGCAGGGGCATTCAACATTGTCGTAGACTCCACAGGCAATGTAGTAGAAGACGCAGAGGGCTTTTTCGCAGTTTTCCTTACGTATTTTCGTTTTGGAGGTGGAGGCGGTACGGGCGTATTTCCCTTGGACAGGTAACCAGATAAAATTGCTGCTGCTACCTCGGATTGCACACTAGTACTTTCATTCGTTTGAGGAATAGCTATACTAACATACATAAGTTTTTAATGCTTCAAATGCCAAGAATACTTACCCGCACAAGCTGTACCCTTTACTTTAGACGTGGCCTTTGTTTGTTCACTCTGACGAACTTTTTTGGCGTCATCGAGATTACAATTGAGTAGGACGAGACTTACTCTTTGATAGACTACCCTCCGCACTCGCCTTTCTGGGGGTTTCTGACACTGGGATTCCATTAGTATCCATCCAATCCTCGAACAGCCGACATCACCTGGTCGAAGAGATGTTCCGTCTACCGGATCGTTCTGTTGGTTAATTTGTTGACTCGTACCTGTATTGTTGGCAAAAGTGAGACTGAATCACGCAATTTCACATCGAATAGGAAATTTACCCCCTACGTCAACAGCTAAGGGACATTGGTTCAGTATTAGGCTGCAGCAACCAAGCACCCAGTGCATCAAGGGATCACTCACGCGCGGAATGCTTCCTGGGGGCACGACCGACATCTTTTTTCCGTCCCCTTGCTTTCTCCGCTGGTGGCTCGGGTGTTTCAGCGTCCTTTGGTGCACTCGGTTCGCCCTAAAAGGCGAGTAAACATAAGCAGATGAATCCACGTGCGAACAGAAATCCAACCTCGCTCCCCAAATTTGACGTAACAGATTTCTTCGCTCTGGGTTTTGATACCTTCACCGAAGGACTCTCAACAGCTGGAGTGATTTGGACATCCTTGACCGTGGCAGTCTCTTTCTTCCGTTTTTTCTTCAAGGGCTCTTCAGCGCCGACTGGTTTCGGAGCGCCAGGTGACTCTGAGGAGACTGCAGACGTGACGGGGTTTACAGCGGCAGGCTTCTTAGACGCTGATAAGCCGGTCTCACTAAATGACACCTTGCGCTTTCTCCGAGAAGTCTCCAGTGTCTTTCCCGCCGTGGCAGAGTTATCAGTGGTGCGGGCAACTTCGGGACGTTCGCCAGATTGACCAGATACCACAGATTGTACCGGTTGCCTGAAAGGCGACGAGGCCGTGGTGGCCACAGGTACTGACGGTCGCTTTCGAAGTTGCTCCTGTCCTCTCACCCGATTCGAGACATCCCCTACCGCCGAGGGTGATACACTCTCAATTGCTTTCTCGACCAGGGCCGACGGCAACGGTACAGGAGAACCCTGAGACCTGTCCACCGTTACTTGGATGTCCACTGACGTGGACGATTTCAAAAGGACGGAAAACGCCTGAAAATCATCATCTGTCGACACACCGTTTGATTCAGCGCGCACCTAACCTAATTGGGGAAGACCACTCTCTTACCATCTTCGAGATCGAGGAGCCCGTCCGCGCCCATCTGCTTGAGCGACACGTCTGTGTCCCGTCCTAGGCCCAGTTTACGCCGAACGACGTCTTTGAGTGCCTCGAGAGAACGTTCTACAAAGTGTGGCAAGTCACTCCCTGAGCGCGTTTTGCAACGACTCTGAGCACGAGACAAGCTCACCATGGAAGAGCCTCGCAAATGTACGGTGTTCAGCATGATAAACGATTCGAGCTGGGTCTCTGGGACCGTTCTCGGACATGGTGTGACTCGAAGAGAAAACACGGTTGCGCGTTGCACCACGAATAGGATGAAGACAACAATGTGGCAAGCAGTCAGTGGACAGCGTTACGTAATAAACACGCCCTTCATCACGTGATTACGTGTTTCCAAACCCCCTTCAAGGCCAACTTGACTCTAGATAACGATGTGGCATGGCCCAAGATCGTCGTGATAGCATCCTAAGCAAGACAGAACCGCAGCACGGCATTTTGTTTCGGGTTCTGGTATCTGCCGAGGTTTCAGAGGGGTGTTGCATACTTTAGTGATCAAATACTACCGAAAGTGGGCTGAGACTCTACATGCGGCGATGATTACATTCTTGAGACAATTTTCCACTCCAGCCGGCAGCGAACACACATATAAATGAGTGATGCGGCCGCGTCAGCCAGCGTTGTATCTCGGAAATCCGTTTGAAATATTCTGTCCGCAACAGTACGACTGTTTTAACTCATCACACTTCTACTCATCAGACATTGGCCTTTTACGGGCGAGCAACCACCCATACGTCGGCTTAGTACGTGTTCTCCCCCATCAGCATACTATCAGGGGCTTGGACTCCATAGAATGTATCAAATCAACCTCTCCTCCGCCGAAATGACCCTATAGTTCGATGGCCCAAACTTGCGCGAGACAAACAGCACGAACATCAACGTACACTCTCAGGCCTCAAGCCGCCCAGAGGGGTGCGATCATCTTCTTGCCTCAGCCCAGCCGCCGCCAAAGACCGCCCGGAACAGCCGTATTCAGGTGGCGTTGTGGGCAGGGCAGCGGGGCACTCCAGAGATCGGTCGCGATTCATCTATGCGGCTATCTGTACGTTGGAGTGCACTTGCGACTCTGGCCGGCCTAGGCAGGGGTTCGCCATGCATGCGACAATGTCCTCGAGCGCTATCGTATCTCCATCGTAATCATGGTCCGCGCCGATAGGAACCTGACCACGTTCTAACCCTCTACCCAACCTTGCCATACACGGCACACATTAATCCTCGTGTGGAGTTCCCCCTCCAACTGGTACGCGATTAATCACCGAGACGAGGATAAACACCCCCACGCATAGTTCGCCTAGCTCCGGAACACAAGAACTACACCTTCGAATCAGTCCTTTACTCTAACTGATACACCCACCATTAACCTTCCGCCTCTGCGTTGTTCATCGTCCCGTCACTTGCTTGGTAGTGAACAGTTCCCTTCAACTGCTGTGCAGTCTAAAACACCTTTTCTTGACGTCCTTGCACTATATCTGCATGTAAGTTACTAGCCCAATCGATGGAACCTAACCTAAATGCCAGACAGATCGTTTATGAGCCCTTCGTTGAACGCTATTCTGTTCGGGGAGACGGGGGTTGGAAAGACCTCAGTGATCAACCTCATTGCTGGGAGGGAAATTGCGGAGACTTCTCCAGACGTCCAAGGGTGTACCATGTCGTTCAAATCGTATCCTTTCAACATCAGCGGGCGAGATTTCCACATCTGGGACACGGTCGGCCTCGAGGAACCAGAGATCGGTGTCAACGGCTACCTATCTGCGGTCGAGCAGGCCTTCAGTCTAATTGACGATCTTACAAAGAAAGGCGGTGTTGACCTGCTGCTTTTCTGCATTCGCGGAAACCGAATCACTGCGACCGCACAGAGTAACTATAGGTTGTTCTATGAAGTTCTTTGCAGGTCTAAAGTCCCCGTTGCACTGGTTATCACACACCTTGAGCGGGAAGAACAGATGGAGGAATGGTGGGCGAGGGGAAAGGGAAGCTTAGAACGGTACGGAATCAAATCTGCGGGTCATGCCTGCGTCACTGGACTGCCGAACCATCCCAAATCCGATGAATCAAGGACTAATATCAAGAGATTGTTGGAAGGGCACAATGGTGACGGGAGGTTTATCATGCCGCCGGACGAGTGGTATATCGAATTTTTGCGCTTGTTCGGCCTGTTTGCTCCTTTGAAGAAGAATTTAAAGAAAAAGGACGTTGTGAAGGTCTTAACAAAACGTTGCAGATTGGATCAAAAGTTGGCGGAAGAAGTCGCTGATAGGCTGACCTGAGAGGGGAATGCTACAGGTTGGTAGGATAGGGCATGCCCATGAATGTTAGCTGTCCGTTTCCGAGTCGCGCATGTACGTGTCTGTCTTTCTTTCGTGTAAATAGTTCAGGTACTATGATGATATATGGAAAACCAGACCACCGTGATATTCGAATTCATGAGAACCATTGATAGTCCTCCGTGCCAGTGCAATATACAATATGCCGCTCATTCACGAGAGCCCTGAGTTTTCCCCATTTTTGCGTAGCTTTCAGTGACCGAGGATGGATCGGAAGCTCCTCCTCCAATTTATTCTTGGTGACATGGTTCTTTTCCAGCTTTTATAATTGATCAAACTTCCACTTGACCAGACCTTGCCTTTTGACCAATTATACTTACTACGTGCATCATTGAACTTATCGCTCTCCATCGCGATCATGGTACCCGCGCCGATAGGGACTCCGAGTCAGCCACGTTCCAACCATCGACTCTGCCTTGCCATGCATGGTTCATACTAACCTTCGTGTGGAGTACCCTATCCAACTGGTACGTGATTAATCACAGAATACTATCCGAAACCGTCGAGAGTAAAGCATCCCACGCACGCTTGAAACACAAAAGCTCCCCTTCGATTCACTAGTCTTTTAGTACCTAATCGCTATACCCATCATCAACCTATTCGCCTCTGCACTCAGGCTGTTCATTGCCCCGTCACTTTCTTGGTAGTAGAATTTCTCTTCAACTGTTGCGTAATCTGACATTTTTTGACGTTCTGTGTAGGTGCAAACTAAACGTGTACAAACTACATTTTGTATGCGATTAGATTAGGCCTTACATGTGTTTGCATCTATTTGCGACATTAGTCGTAAACTTATCGGAAACCCTGGAATAGGAGATATCTAGAATCACATTCTGATCCCCATCACATCAATCGACGTTCTCAGGTTCCGTATTAAACATTTCGCCACATCTTTGCACTACACCAGTGGTATGCGCGTTGCTAGCCTGGATACCAAGGCCCAATCTGAACATTCGACAGATCACTCATGACCTCCGAGTCGCTGAACATCATTCTGTTCGGGGAGAGAGGCGTTGGGAAGAGCTCAGTAATCAACCTTATTTCTGGGAGGGAAATAGCGGGGACTTCCCCATATGTCCAGGAGGGAACCATGTCGTTCGAATCGCACTCTTTCGACATCAGCGGTCAACGCTTCCGCATCTGGGAAACGGTCGGTATAGAGGAACCAAACAAAGATTTCCACGGCTTCCTATCTGCATTATTTCCAGCTGGAAGCCTTATTCAAGACCTCACAAGCCACGGCGGTGTCGACCTGCTACTTTTCTGCGTTCGCCCATGTCGAACGACTGGAAGCATCGAGACTATGCAGAGCAACTATAAGGTGTTCTATGAATTTCTCTGCAGATGTGACGTCCCGATTGCACTTGTTATCACACACCTTGAGCTGGAAGAGCCAATGGAAAATTGGTGGGCGAGCAACAAGAAATTTTTAGAAGGATATGGTATGAAATTTGTGGATCATGCCTGCGTAACTGGACTAGCAGACCATCGCAAATACGATGAATCAAGGGCGAACATCAGTAGGTTGCTGGAAGGGAGAAAAGACTCGGATCAATACAGATTAATCATGCCACCATCTGAGTGGTGGTTCAACTTTTGCGCCTGTTTAGACTATTTCATCGAAGCGCCACCAAGAAGTTGACAGAGGGGAATGCTATAGGTTAAACGGTGTAGGCTCGGACATGTTCATAAATGCTTGCCATCTAGATTGCTAAAGGCGGAGGGTTTGGAGAACGTGACGTGGGCGACGAGGCCATCGGTGTGCGTGGCCGTTTCTTTCCCTAGAGAGGCCTGATGATGTGATTGGTTTTACGGGTACCCTGAGTCCTATCCCACATGTATTCGATCCAAGAAATCATGAGATCGACCCTCTAGAAAACTGTTAAACATTAAGTTGCCAGCTATGTTGATTCCCTTGAGATATGGCAGTGCATAGATCTTTTAACGTCTGACTTTGGACCCATGCCAGTTTGTGAGTACAGTTGTGGTTTCGATGTACACACCCAAATCAAATTTAGGGAAAACCTTTAATTGACGGAAAATGTGAATGCAAGATATTTGAGATACTATTGTGGGAAGGCACTACTATAGTAGACGTGCCGTGCTTGGAGTGATCTGTTGGGTGTTTGTAGTCCAAGCAAGAGCTCACTTGCACTAGGCGAAGGACCATCGAGAAGCCCCAGCCGCCAGGGTCGCGATTGCTCACAGCTCCCGAAGAAACTTAGTGAACCGGCAGAACAGAATGGAAGAGGCGCACGATCATGTTCAGGTTCTCCGGCAACAAACCTAGATCCCCCGAGTGAGCAAAGGCGACGTCAGATGGACGCAAAAAGAAGAGGACACACGGTTCCTGATAGCCATCTGCGTCAGGGGTACCAGTCTGCTGGCCCTCATTGGCAACGACAACGACAGTCTTTGGTTCTAGCTGCGAGGTCGGGTGGGCGAGATGGTGGTAGTATTATTCGGTCGACGAATAACTACGCTACTGAACACGTGATGTAGACTATACGAATCGGGGAATGGATGCGAGGTAGGATGGATGGGTGACGGGCGGGACGCTCCTGCAAGCTCAAGATATCGCACGTGGCCGTCAAATGTCCGGCCCCGAGGTGGTGTCACTGGGAATCTGCCCACGAACATGACTTTGCCCGGAACGTCGTGAGCGCGGCAGGGTAGTGGTGTAGTACTAGATGGTGGCGATGGACGGGGCGCTCCAGAGGCCGACCGCGGACTATCTGACCGTGACTTTGGGGTATGCTGGCTGACCTAGCCTTAGGCGGGGGGACTCACTAGTATGCGTGGGACGGCGCTAGCGCATCTCCATCGTAGTCATGATCCGCGCTGATAGGAACCCGACCACGTTCCAGAATTCCAACGCTCTATCCAAGCTTGCCTTGCACGACACACATTTCATCCTCGTGTGTGGCCCTCTCTCCAACTAACACGCGATGAATCATGTGGACCAGTTGACCACCGAGTCACGCGCAGTTCACCCAACTCCCATCCCAAAAACTACCCTTCCACCCACCAGTCCCCTGCTCTGATTGCTACACTCATCATCGACTTATTACCCTCTACACTGTTCGTCGCTTCTTTAGTAGTGGACAGCTCTCTCCAATTGTTGCGCGGTCTCGCATGTACCTTATCTTGACACCCTCGCATTATAACGGTATGTACGTTGCAAGCCCGGTCGATGGGGTCCGATCTAAACGCCAGATAGACCACTCATGAGTCCTACGTCGTTGAACATCATCCTGTTTGGGGAGACGGGGGTTGGAAAGAGTTCAGTGATCAACCTCATCGCTGGGAGGGAGATCGCAGAAACTGCTCCAGGTGTCCAGGGTTGCACAATGTCGTTCAAACCTTACGCCTTCACTGTCAGCGGTCAAAACTTTCACTTCTGGGATACCGTTGGTCTTGAAGAACCAGAGATGGGCATCAACGGGTCGTAACGCCGATCGAGCAAGCTAGTACTCTTATCCGCCACCTCGCAAGCCAAGGCGGTGTCGACCTGCTGCTTTTCTGCATTCGCAGAAACCGAATCACTCCGACCACGCAGAGCAACTATAGGTTATTCTATGAATTTCTTTGCAAATCTAAAGTCCCGATCGCACTCGTCATCACGCACCTTGAGCAGGAAGAGCAGATGGAGGACTGGTGGATGAGAAACGAGGACAGCCTAAGGAAGTACGGCGTCAAACCTGCGGGTCATGCCTGCGTTACTGGACTACCGAGACATCGCAAATACGGCGAATCAAAGGCCAACATCAAGAGGTTGTTGGAAGGGGGAAATGGTGGCGTGGAGAGATTTACCATGCCACCGGACGAGTGGTATATCGGGTTTTTGCGTTTGTTCGGACTGTTCGCTCCTTTGAAGAAGGAGTCAAAGAAAAAGGACGTTGTGAAGGTGTTGACGAAACGTTGCAGACTGGATCCGAACCTAGCAGAGGAAGTTGCTAACAAGCTGACGAAGGGGAGCGCTACGGGTTCATTGTAATTACCTCCGTTCGCGAATCCTTGCCTGTCCTCTGTTTCCGAAGGATGCATGCAAGCGTGTACGAGTCTCTTCATTTGTATAGTAACCATATTGTGGTGATATATGCTATAGTTCCAGTTATCATACTCTCATGCATTCCGGGACATTTGGAGAACTAAGGAATCGAATACTACATAATTCGTATGGTGCTCACATTGGCATGGATTCGAAGTCAAAGGATCGCCGCTATACCATCCTGGCAAGTAAGGAGCCTGGAGCCACAGGGAAATATGTACTTAAGTATGTACTTTGGCGAATAATTTAACCATTTCTACCGAGGTCCGGAAGGATCTCACCCGACAATCCCAAGAACCCAGCATCGTTCTCACATCCAAAAAAGTGATACATTTAAACACATTATCGTATCATTACCAACAACATGAAGAGAAATGAGAAGCGTCAGGAAGAAAAAGATATAAAAGGTCGTTTTGAAACAGTGCTCTATAAACGGCTGTTTTAAAGTCCGCGATCCAATGCAAAAAAGAGATTTGAACACAAGTCGAGAGAAAAATCAAGCGTCGAGAGATGCAATCTCTCCGAAAACGTCGTTGCAGCTCCAGCCGGGCGATCGCTCAGAGCTCCTGAAGAGACGTGAATTCAACCTTCAATGTAATAGAATGGAAGAGACGTACGATCATGTTTAGGTTTCCTGACAACAGACCTAGATCCCCCGAATGAGCAAAAACTACGTCGGACACAAAAGAACGACGCACGGTTCTCCAAGATACAGCCATCAGGGATATCGATCCGCTGTCCCTCATTGGCAACAACAATGACAGTCCCCCTCAACGTGACGTTCCTTCCAAAGTAAACATCACCGGTCACCGTCAGATGGTCCAGCTCGATGATCTTGGGGATCTTCTTGAACCGCTTCTGGAACTGCTGGATCTTCTTAAAGTGGTCACCGAGCTTGATCACAGGCGTCGTCTCAAACATCCGGCTTTCGTTCAGGACGAGTTGACCGTGTTGGAGAGAGTAAATGTCACTCTTGATCAGAAGCAAGTCGGAACAGGACTTGACGGGAAGGAAACGAGAACGAGGAACGTTGATACCGTGACCGTTCCTGAAGTGCTTGATGGCAGCACCAGCAGCGGTCTCGAGCTATGTTCCAAGTTCAGAAGCGAATATACACCGATTGCTCATGAAGAACATACCTGGACGACAGCCTGCCCGTCATCATTGGTCTTGGGGTTGATGATGATCTCAAGCTCCATGCCCTCGGACACCATGATTCGTTTCAGGGCTGCGAAACAGTCAAGCGATCGCCTAGGAGGTGTGATCAGAAATGCTCACCCGCAAGGTTAATCCAGAGGTTGTTGGTGTTGAAGATCTTGAACTTGCGGATCGACTTGAAGTCCTCGACGTGTTCTGAAGGAACCTGCGCAATTTCAAGGAGACGGACAGAGCCTTCGTAGTCGATGAGGGTTCCACCCTTGATATCAGCCTTGGTCTTGTCCGTGACTTCCATCAGGAACTCGGCGTTGGTCTCGATCATGTGTTGTAATATCTTTTCGTCAACGCTAAGTACGTGGGTGAGCACCAACGAGGAACAATACATAAAGACAGAAACTCACACAGCACCCAAGTTATCGGAGTTGGATACAAAAAGGTATTCTTTGCCTTCAGCGAGAAGCTGGTCCAGCACGCCAGAGTGGAAAAGTGCATTGTAAACATCACCGTGACCGGGCGGGTACCAGTGCTTCTTGTCGTCGTCGGCACGTTTGGGGCAGGGCAAGAGAGTCTCCTTGAAGATACGCGGGTACCGCGACTGGTTGAACGTCGTAATACGGACTTGTTGGTTCGCATACTTTTTGATGATCCGGAGCGTGTCCTCGTGCGTGTTGAACGAGGTCATGAGAATGAGCGGGACGTCGACGCGGCTCGTGGTGTTGAGGTGCTCGATCTGTCGAACGGTCAGATCGAGGAACGTCATGTCATCCTTGACCTCGAGAGCGCTCTTTGCGCCGGTCATACCTTGACGTTGGGGGACGATCAGGACGATCGACGATGACCCGGGAGAGGACATACCCATGGATGTACCGAGACCACCATTGACCTTGAGGACCGCAAGCTTGTTGAGATTGGCCCGATCTTTAGGCGCTACGAGTGTGTCATAAGGGATGATTTGATCCTCTGCGGGAGATTTGATGCGATCCCAATCACTACAAGTGCGTCAACGTGAGATTTTTAGAGTGGCAGAGCGAAAAAGGAAATACGGACAGATCGACACTCTTTGCACGCTCCGAGAGATAGCGGGTGAAGAGGTAAAAGAAGGCTTGCATTTCAGTGTCGAATGCCTGCGATGCTCGGATCAGAGCGTGGGTGAGGGACGGGGTGGACGGCAACAGACCTTCTTGGTAGCAGGATCGTCGACGGTGCTGACGAGACGACTGATCTCGTTGCGCATGGCTTTGGCGGCGACCCCGGTCGTGGCGGTCTTGAAGTCGATGTGACTGCTGCCGCGAACGCGGGCATTGAAGGAATCGGCACGAGGAGCGAGGGTGGCCATGGTGCTGGGTGCGGGTGAGCGACGGGGACGAGGATGGGAAGCGAAAGGGACGTACGGTGAGTTTGGGATATGGACGGGTTGTGTCGTGATGGTAGAGAGGATCTGAGGGTCGAAAGTGGCTCGATTGGGGGCACCTTTGGGTCTGTGGTGACGCTTAAGAAGTTCTAGGCTGAGATCGATATGGTTATGGAGCGACGCGGACAAGTCCGAACTGAGGCCTTGTGTTTCCTCTGGGATAAGGTCGCACACCGATCTCCAACGGGCGCGCTCCGGGGAACAACCGTCGACGGTGGCGTAGCGAGGTGGGGAGGCGGGAGGGGTGGTAGGACGTGCGAGAGAAGAATGTCTGAGGGGACTGAGGGGGTAGCTGAGGCGACGGTGGGGATTATAACCGTTCAAATGGGTCGGTTGGCAAGACGAACGTGCTTGCATAAAATCGAGCAGGGGACTTCCCGCTAGACCGGAACCACCAGGCTGGCCAAGGGATGGATTACAGCGTTCCCGCCCGGCTGTTCATTTTGCTTTTATAAACGATTACGGTCGAGTTTCTGGACTCGTGGTACATATCGGGGGTCCTAGTGCTATGGTAGCCAGGTCGGTTCGTGCCAGGATTCGCTCGGTGCGTGTTGGATTCCATATGGGTCGTGCCTGCGTCGTTTTCAAGTTCCCTCGTCCAGCGCTTCTCGCACGATTCCTTCCACCCGAACTCATCCGACCTTGCCCAGTCTGCCAGTATATTATCGAACCGAACACTGTCTGCTGCGCAAAGGCCACGAGGCTAGTCAGATCACCCATATCACGCCAACGTGAGGGACTCCACTACCTCAGTATATCAACGCGTGTCATGACGTCGTCCACAGGGCCCTATCGTGACCTCTCTTTCAGCGCGTTATCGTCCTCCCACGACGAACTCAAACTCGAATCGTGCAGTCCCCTTTCCTCGAAAAGAGTTAATGTATCGAGCTTCGATGATCGGAGTTATGCACGCAGTGCACCAGTGCGCTCGTTCAACCTCTGGGCGTCCCGTGGGCCGGCGAATATGCGTCCGCTGGTTCTGGCCCATCTAATATCCGTGAGGCGCTCTCTGCCAATGGCACAAGAGTGCCTGTTTACTCGCATGTCGGGATGATCTTCCCGCGTACCCGCCCTGCACTGTAGACGTCCTTGCATAGCCCCCGCCAAGGTGGTCTTTGCTAGGAACCAGCAACATAAATAAGTTCAGGGGGCCTTTGACGTCTGACATGTCCATCGCTGTGTTGAAACATTTGTACATATACAGCGCATTCCCCTCCTCGCGTTCGTTTCCCCTCCCTCAAAGGCATCCGACTTGCTCATCAGACCGTTTAATCCAGGCTCGGTCGACGGTCGGTTCCCCATTTGAGGAACTGGGCGCATATGACGAGTTCCGTTATCACGTCTCGCAGGAAACGGAGACCAGGATCCAACTCACGCCGGGCCGCGATTTCGACTCGCCAGGTCGATCAATGGCCGTCGAGGCGGCGATATACGGATCGCCGCTGAGGCCTGAGCGCTGAGGCAGGAACGCAGAGTGAGCGTACTTTTAGAACGAGATAAACCAGCATGTTATACCACGATATGAAACAGGTATTAGATGGACCATATGTGTGAGTAAACTCGACAACTTCTTTTAGCAACTAGATAGCAGAGTGATCGTGTGCCTATCCTCCATTAGCCCTCCGAGAGTAACGTCCAACCTGTTCATGCCCAATGCTACCACTGCATGACCCACCATGATATCGCTAAATAAACAAAGATGGGTGGCCACGCTACCGCTCCCACGTCCTGCAGCAACCCAGGGAACACACCCACGTCGGATTGAGGCATTTGATTGATCCTCGAGTGCCACTTTCCGAGCGGATTCGGGAGCGAGATTCGCCGCCGATGTCCGCCCAACGTGAATGCCCATGTCCAGCGTGGCGTGTAAGAACGACCGCGAGGAGGCGCGCGGTGTTCGCGCGATTTACTTACAGGAGGTGGAAGGAAGGAATCAACGTCAGTCGCGTGAGATGATTTGCCCTCAGACAACTCCTGTAACGCCTCGGCATCCCTTTTGCTCCTTGGTAGATACCTGATATTTCCATTCACGCGCATGACGTTGAGCGCAAGCAAAGCGAGAAGAGTTAAAAGTACGAGTGGAATGTAGATATAAAAGTATATTCCCAATTGATCCGGCAATGAGCAAGGGGTGTGCAACGGAGGGGGAATGGGTATTTGCGTGATGTCGTCTGGTGAGGGTACTGTTGATGTTAGTGAGAGAAGCTGGAAGCCTGGCCGACGGATTCCCATGGCCATCGAGATCGACTTGACGGTGACCTCTGGAGATTTTTGATCAGACGAGGCGATAGAGTGTTCATATTCGCAGTAGTCATGGTCATCGCCACTGTTGTGCCATCAGGGGTACGTTTGGTACGTGAACTGCGGACGAACCTCATGATTAGAGATGGCTTGAGGGACTGTAGCAAGAACTCTGTTGCCTCATCCATAACCATGTTTTGGTAACCAAGCCCATGACCTTGCCGTATCGTCCCCTTCTCGCGCAGGGGACCACAGGACGCATCTGAAGGACGAGAAAGAGGGATGTGGGTAAATAAGACAACAGGGCCCAGAGGGCCAGTGGACGCAGTCTGTCTAACGAATTCTATGGGCCCATGAGAAATGGCGGGCCAATTGTCGAATGTGTGTCCACGGTTAGTACGTAACAAGTCTTCTTCGATGAGGGCGGGGGCATCGATGAACACGAGGGTATGGTTGCCGATGGTACGGCGATAATTCCGAGGACCAAAGTGGGAGATATAGCGCGTATCAGCTTCGGGTGAGAACGGGGACAAATTACCAAGTCTGGAAGAGTGCCTAGGTAAGATGCTGTATACTCGGTGGATAGAAAGGAGATGGACCCTATATCATGATTGCCTGGTAGGTAATACACCGGCAATGGTGAATCCTTCATGCTGAAGATACGCTGATATCGCTTGAAATAGGTTTCATATCTGGTGAGACCAGCCTTAGTTCACACGCGAAGGGAATGTTGGTGGACGTACTCGCTAGTGGACATGGATAAACGGCCGTTATCCATCATGTCACCTGGGCGCTTTTCGGTTCACGGCCGGTGTAATTGGAGCATGCGGGCGTACCTAGCACCACTATGGCATTGGGACGGAGGTGGTGGAATGCAGCGTTCCAGCTCTTCCGAAGATTGAGGTCAACGACGTATTGGGTCAGCGCCGAGAGAAGGGGCCCACGACCGGGATAGGAGTGGTGGTCGAGGATTTGCGGATCCGCTACCACGAGGATACGGACGACGCGCGAATCAGGGATGTGAGGCTAAGTCAAAGACAGTTCGTACATGGTCTTTTGAACGCAGAAGACGAGGACAGACCTGACGCGTATCTGGCCAGCGACAGTCATGGAGGGCGACGCGGAAGGTGCCAAGCTCGAGCCAGATGACGGTGAGGACCCAGAAGACGCGAAGACCGTTGCGGAGTAGACGGGGGTCGACGTTGGAGGGCATGTAGTCAACAGAGTCGCAAGCGAACGTGGCGCGTGACTGTGCAGACTCGGGTAAAGCCGATGGCGGGGGCGGAGCGCTCGTTGCGTTTCCCCGTATGGATCAAATCGAAGAATTTCAAGTCGCAGAAGCTTGAATGGGTCATGCAGCGAATGTCTGCATCTGCTTGTATGTCATCCCATACGTCTTTGCGTATGTAAATGCTATTCTGCGTCGCATGTTGGCATATAAAATGTCCGCCCGTTCGCATTCTCTTGCTCGTTCCTTTTCTTTCCTCCTCTCCTCGCATCGGAATGCTCGTCTCGCCCGCCCGTGTCGACACCGACGAGCAGTCCCCCTTGCTATCCACTGCGAGCGACAGGAACCAACCCAGGAAACCAACGCCTTTGCCTAGGGTTCAGGTTTGCGTGCTGCTTCTCTCCATCTTGGTCGAACCCATCGCATCGCAATGCATATATCCATTCATCAACCAAGTAGGCGCATATATGCTACCCTCCGCTTCCCCTGCTCACTCTACGTCCTCTAGCTCATTCGTGAGATCGACATCACGGGCGGCGACGAAACAAAAGTTGGTCAGTACCCGCCCCCCTGCATGAATTCACACCGCTGAAACAATTTTCGTCTAGGTTACTATGCCGGATTGATCGTACGTAAAGATAGTACCTGTTTTTGTCTCCATTGGTTCACTCACTACCGTCGGATGATCAGGAATCGCTCTTTTTTGTCACACAGGCCATGACCGTTCTCCAATGGGGTCGGGCCTCTGACCATATCGGTCGTAAACCCGTGCTTCTATTAGGTGTATTTGGTCTTTCCATGTCCATGTTTTGCTTTGGTCTATCACGTACCTTTACCGCATTGGTTTTAAGGTGTGCCTATTTGTCTCATCCAGTCGTGTGATCTCATACCTATTCGTAACCCTACCCTCAGTCGCTGTATCACCGGCGCTTTGAACGGCAACATTGGCGTCATGAAAAGCATATTAGGAGAACTCACCGACTCCACCAACATGGCACAGGGGGTTGCCTTGTTGCCGATAGCTTGGTCTGTGGGCATGACCCTTGGGTGAGTGCGACGATTTGGCACTTGCGCATCGGTCCTGACGACCTGCAGTCCAGTCATCGGCGGCACACTTGCACGTCCACAGGACAACTTTCCTCGACTCTTCAGCTCTCCATTCTGGGGGGAGTACCCATATTTCTTGCCATGTGCTGTCGCTGCTGGGTTCGCATTGCTGACTTTTGTGGCCGTTCTGCTTTTCCTCAAGGAAGTAAGTGTTCAGACCATGCTCATGTCCTATCCCTACCTAACAACTGCCAAGACCCTGCCCCCTGATATCACACCAGAGAAACACGATCCTTGCGTCGATAGGGAGCCTGGCGTACATGAAATTAGCTATGCCACGATGGATCAACAGCCTGAATTTTCCGAGCTGCGTTCAGACGTGCCGATGTCTCTTTCAAAGCTTCTCACCCCGCCTAGAATATTGCACATAACAAACTATGGTGTGCTTGCGATCCTCGAAATAGCGCTGTACTCGCTCCAACCTCTGTTTTACTCCACGGCAATCGAGTTTGGAGGTCTAGGATTCACACCCATGAAAATCGGACTCTGGATGGCCTGCTTTGGCGTCGTTAATGGTTTCTTTCAAGCGTTCTTCTTTGCTCCCCTCGTAGGCAGATTGGGACCCAAAAAGTTGTTTCGTATCGGTCACCTGTGCTTCATCCCGTCCTTCGCGCTCTTCCCCATCATAAATTGGATTGCTCAACAATGGGGAATCATCTGGCTTGTGTGGGCCGGGCTTGTCTGTCACCTTTTGTTATCTGTCGTCGTGGACATGTCCTTTGGTGCGTTATTTCGAGGTATTGATGCATCCAGACTGATGTCGTAATCATAGGTTGCATCCTAATGTACATCACGGCTGCTGCACCGAACCGAAGATGTCTTGGTGCCCTCAACGGGGTCGCACAGACCACTGCGTCTATCGCTCGTGCCGTTGGTCCTGCATCGGCAACGTCGCTGTTTGCGTACTCGATCCAAAACAACTTCATGGGTGGACATGGTGTTTACATTATCCTCATGCTTGCCACGATTGCAACGATGCCACTGGGAGCTATGCTGCCAGACGACTTGACAGGATAGAGATGTTGGCGGGAAGAAGAGCGGAAAGATAAAAGCCGATGAATTAACACAAACACGAAGTGACACTATACATAGGTGTGTCGTTCTTCTTGATTTATTACACTTTTACGCTGGAGGGATTTGGTGGAGGACAGTTATTAGAGGACACGATGTGTACGGGACGACTTTGGCATGTATTTACGACTTGCATGTATTTACCCTTTTATCAATACCATCACGATTTCGTCAGATTTCATGTCCCGTTGAACCCCTTTTCATGGCGTCTTCAAAGATATCCTACGTTGTCGTGCACGGCGGCGCCGGGCAGCACGGTAGAGTGTCAGAAGCTCGCGTGAAAGATGCGATGAAACGGTGACTCGATCATGTTATCATGATAACTTCCGTATCTTCGCGTGGCTAACGCGCTTACACCCAGGGCGTGCACAGAAGCACTCCAGATAACCTCCGAATCTGCGTGCGCAAACGCTTTATCCATCGTCGAGAAGGCGATCACCATCCTCGAAGACGAGGAGTGTCTGAATGCAGGTACTACGTCGCGTCCTCTGCTGGGACTGCGTGTTCGAATGGTCACGCTGGTTTAGGTCACGGCTCCAACTTGACGCTCGACGGCACCGTCGAATGCGATGCCGCCATCATGGACGGTCGAACAGGGGATTTCGGGAGCGTCGGTGCGGTCCCAGGCGCGTGTCTTTTCTTGCCCTGAGTTGGCCCTTTGCGCCGCGCGATGATCTTTTGATCCGACGTTGTAGCGCGTCCTGTCCCCCCCTCTGCATATACGACGATCTGCTTTGATCGTCTTCTCTGGCACACCGCTCGTCGTTCTTTGGATCGACTCGATCACATGCGTGGTGTACACCACGACAGGGGTCAGAAACCCAATCAAGCTTGCCAATGCGATCCTTGCACACG